>JAKVQY010000005.1:0-50149 GCA_030463045.1 Geotrichum macrosporum | reverse complement strand
CCATTCCTCCCCCCAACCTACACACCTCTCTTCCTCCCCTCACGCCCAGTGCCCTCCCCACATGTTTTTTTTCTCCCCATATATCACTTTCTTCTTTTTTTTTTTTTTTTCTTTTTTTTTCTTTTTTTTTTTTTTTTTTTTTTTTCTTCTTTTTCTTCTTCTTCTTCTTCTTCCTCCTCCTCCTCCTCCTTCCTCTTTACTATTCACGACTATTGCCTCCGCCCAATTCCTCCTTTTTTTTAAACGCTTCGCCCAGTTTCTTGTACCATTATTGCACAAACCTGCTTGGTAGTTTGTTCTGAATGCTCCGCTGCGACCGCCCGTTTACTCGACTCAAGCTCGTCAAACCTGTCTCGACATCACCATCATCAATACTGCTCGTAAAACCAACTGCCACCCTGAGCTCGCCAGCCTAATAACGGGATCCCCTCCATTGCCTTAGAAGCAACCTCCAGTGTCTCGCAGCCCTCCCGGTTGTCGTCGCACCTTTGAAATCGTTCTTCTAGTCAAAAAGTGCTCCTCCTCCTTTTACAAATGGCCGAAGGACTCTCGCCGCCATCCAAGGCCTCCTTTATGACCTTCATAAAGCATCTCAAGCCCCGTAAAGACGATGACTCCGCGTCATTGTCAACATCCCCATCAGCATCGTCGTCCTTTTTGAATGCCGGCCCTCCATCCTCGCCATTTTCAAAGCCTCCACAACAGACTCCACACGAATCTGCCCGTCCCAAACTCCGTCACATGTCTTACTCTAGTAGCGCAGTAAACACTATGCGGAAACCTTCCCCGTACCAAAACGACTATCACGGTTCACAGCATGATGAAGCAGGCATCTTTGGAGTTTCCTTACAGGAATCGATCAGCACTGCATGCGCAACTATCCAAATCCGCGACAAAAACAACCAGAATGCCGTAGGGAAAATCCCCGTCATTGTGGCCAACTGCGCTCGCTTTCTCAAGAAGGACGCTACCCGAGTAGAAGGAATATTTAGGCTTAGTGGGTCTGCGCGGCGAATAAAGGAACTTCAAGCCATTTTAACAGACCCAAATCAAAACTACGGAAAGCACCTCGACTGGTCCCCCTTCACCGTACACGATGCTGCAAACCTACTTCGCAGGTACCTAAACAATCTTCCAGAACCCATCATCCCATTAAGCTTCTACAATGAGTTCAGAGAGCCTCTGGATCGATACCCGTCAATCGTCGAACATTTACAAGGAAGGAACGCCATTTCAGCAACAACACCCCCTTCTTCCGCTGCAATCAGCCCTGTTATCAATACCGCAGAAGAAACCGATGTCCCCCCACCTTCTATACTACGCCCTGTATCCCCTCCTCAGCCTCTTCCAGAGCTCAAAGAAAACCCTTCTTTGCCCGAACATTTATCGGTCGCTGGTCTCACCGATATCTCTTCTACTACCTCGCTCACCTCCTCTCCCGACGCCTCTACCGTTCCAAAAACACCAACTACCCAAAAATCAAAACCACCCGTCGACAAGGCCCAGCTCAAAAAGGAAACCAAAAAAGCCGTCAAGGAGTACAGAGAACTCATTGATCAGCTCCCAATCTTAAATCAACAGCTGCTGCTCTACATTCTGGATCTTCTCTACACCTTTTCTCAAGTCTCGGATGAGAATCTCATGCCCGCCGTCAACTTGGCCTCGATATTCCAACCCAGTATTCTCTCTCATCCTAACCATGACATGTCCCCCAATGAGTATCATCTTTCCCGAGCCGTCACAGAGTTTCTAATTGAACATTTTCTACAGCTCACATCGTCAGTCCAAACATGGGTGGACAATAGCAAAATACAAACCCTCCAAAAGCACCCAGCTCACACACTAGTAGTTCCTATGCAGCGCCGTCACAGCAAGAGTATGAGCAGCGTGACGATACCCGTTAGTGTCAAGGATTTCAAAGACATTATTAAAGACCCTTTGGTTAGCCCTGTCATCATTACCAAAGAGCCAGCTGAAAAACCGGCTGAAAAGCCAGTGGATCCATTGTCTCAACCGCGGAAATCATCACGAGCTGGCTCAATTCCGTTTGATGTATCCAGCAACCCTACTAGCACTCGCAGCTCTCCCGCAATCTCGCCCCTCGTATCTCCTGTAGAAAAGACTGCGTCCGGCTTCTTCCAAGCCCTCAAGCGTGGGGCCAGTTTATCTCGCCGCCGAACTTCCTCTTCATCCACTGCGTCCTCCATATTTGCCTTTGAGCAATCCAACTTATCCAATACCTCCCTGTCAAGACAAAACATTATTCATCCTCCAAGTCAGCGATCATCGTCCATCCCCAATGTAAATCAACTATCTGAGGCCGACGAGCTCGTGGCGAATATCGTCAACCAGCCCAAACCAGAAACTTCCGGTCGCATGCTCCCTCCTCATAAATCTTCTTCGTCTGTTACAATTACTCCCAATAGAATGTCTGTTGTGGAGGGCAGAATCCCTGTTATAACCACTACCCACACCAACTGCTCGTCCGAAAAGGTGACTGGCATTTCATCTGACCCCGATTTCTCCGAGACCGAAACTTCTCAATCCGAATTCAGCGAGTCCTCAAGACCCGGGCCAAGTCGGTCAGAGCAGGGCAAAAAACATCGCAGGTCCATATCCAATTTGCTGAGCAGAAGATCTGGATCTCCCGCCCTCTCGTTAGGCCAGTCGTTTCGAAAAATCGACAACCACCGTATATTTTCTTCGTCCAACGAGCTCCCTGCCTCTATCGATTCGACGCTGGCTTCTCCGTACGCAACTCCGGTCAACCCTAGTCCCTCTGAAACCCAGCTGGGCAGCTCACCCAGGTTCCGCTCGTTGGCCCTATTTGGCCACAGCAACGACTCCAGCTCTAGCGTAGGCTTGGACTCAGACGAAGACGGATCCAACTTTTCTGGTGGCAACGAATCAGCTCGATCCCGCGTGTCTGCCACAAACTCTCGCTCGCGGCGAGATGTTTCCCGATGGAGGCGGTCCCTTATGGCGTTGAACATTCCCATGACGTCCCCCGACAGTGCTGAAGAGAACCGCAATCCGCTCGCTTCCTATGATCCTGCTAGGGCTATGAGCTCGCCCATGAATAACGTTCTTTCTCCCACTACTTCAGGCGACGGACCAGGCAGTCCAGGGTCTCGCTGGCTTAGACGCCTTAATCGCCGCAAACGAAATTCAGAAGTCAAGGATCCAAAGGACCGCACTACTCTAGGCATTCATGAAACCAGCGACAGTGGATTTTCTTCCAATTAAGACCATGACATTGTCCTTTTTTTCAAATAGTATATTTATACACATTTATTTAAGTTATTTTTCTTTCATGAGTTTGTTTCTATTCCCTAGACGTTTTATTGAATTGAATATCATTTTTCTTCTTCTCTCTGGTGCCATGGCTCGAAAAGGCACATGAATCTTGAGCATTGGCCTGTTCTAGCTATTGCCAGTTATGTTTGGATACATGGAGGAATGGTTGTATCCTTTTCAATCGTAAAGGATAAACTTGATGCCCCTCTCATCGTGCCGTAGCAGCAAACGTTAATTTACACCGCCATGCAAACAAGGTTGTTTGTCTCCTGCAAAGGAGATTTTTAAATTGAATTAAAACCAACTTGCGACTCGATCAAATCTTCGCCAGGACCAACATTCCAGTTGCGCAATATCAGTTGCACAACGGCTTATTTTTTCCTTTTCAAAGAAACCTCCTCAGCGTTGCAGAAAAAGTTCTTGTATTCCTGCCAAACAATGAGACTAAGGACTCTACTTTCGTAATATCGGTAAAGAAATAAACAAACGAGAATAATAAAAAATAAAGACAAAGATAAAAAATAAAGAGCCTCGTTAGCCACCTGAAGCCTCTTTGCACTCATCAACATCATCATCATCATCATCATGTACTTTGACAAGAGGCAGAGAGAATCTGGGGAAGAAAAGAAAGAAAAAAAAAAAACTTAAATATTGCACTTAAAATTCACTATAAACGAAATGTTTTGGGTCATTTTTGACAGAAGCTATGACCTTTATCTTATTTTTTATATATTAATTTTCATTTAAAAACAAACAGAATAGAAAAAAAGAAAGAAAAAAAAAATCTCTTTATAAATATCAAAAATACCATTCTTCCTTTTTTTTTTTCATTCTTCATTATCTTGTTTATATTTTTATTTAAATTTATATTTCATTCTAATAATTGTTAATACAAATACCGCTAGTTTATCTTCAACATGGCATTCTTCACTCCAGAGTCAACCCCTTCAACGTCTCCACGGGCTTCAAGACAAACCTCACCGTCCCCAGATACTCGCCATCATAATGCTGAAGACCCATGTTTGGAAATACCACGCTCTACAAGCAAATCGGGCCTTCCCGCCCCATTTATTCTATTTGCTCCTGGTCAGAGACAATACGCGCAGACACAATCACAGACCACAAATCAAATAACTTCATCAGCAGCATCTGCTACAGAGCTTTATTCTAGCAGCTTTATACTCCGAGGCCCATCCCCGCGTCAATCAAGTAGTAGTGGTGGTGATAATAATAGTACTCTATAAAAAATGACGTTTTCATGTTTATGTAGATTTCTTATGCCAAATAACATTAGACATCAAGCTTGCCTTACTTGTACCTTTTTGCGCTCCTCGATTTGCTTCTGCAAGTCGCCAAAAATGCGATCCCTGTAATGCTCCATATCCTCTTCATCTCCACTATACCCATCAAACTCACTATCACTTAAAACCCCCTTTTGCTGCTGCCTTCCATGCAATCGGAACGCATCCTCATAGTCTGCCTCGTCGTACTCATCAATTTCTACCACTTCCTCCTCCTCTTCATCGTCATCTTCACCCGCGTACTCTAGGTACTCGCGTCCCTCGATTTCCTCCTCACGAGGCCGTGGCGTAATTAACGACCCACCTGGATGCTGCTTTAAACCGCGACTGTTGCGCGTGTAGTCCGCCAAGTACTCATCGCTGCTGAACCCGTGGCTATCCTCATCCTCATCCGGATAATCGTTTTTGTAAAAGTCCTCAGCTGGGTCACATGAATTAGCTTCTTTCGTCCCCCCGCGTATCTTTTCAACTCACCATTGGAATCCTCGTCATCTGTTACGTTAAAATCGGAATCCTCTTCTTCTTCGTCTAGACCTAGTAACTTTTCATCTTCCGAATCAAACAAGCTGTTTAAAAAAAAAGTCGAGTTAGCTGAAATTTCAATAGCTTATCGTTCATACTCACATTAACCCCACTAGTCCGTTATGCTCGTGCTGATGCTTGGATTGCTGACTTTCTCTATAGTACACATCGTACACATATTCATCAACCTCCATGTCGTCAGCTTGGCCATCCTCGTCTCCTGTCTGTAACCCCTCTGGGACTTGACCAGGAGTAGTCAGGTGCCGCCGTTTTCGTGTAGGCTCTTTGATTTGAGACCCGCTCACACGTAGATATGAATCAACCATTGAACTCAACATGTCAGACATGTTGGTATCCTCTTCAACATTTTTCCTTGCTTCGTTCTCCTTTGGAATCGTAGCACTTGACCTCTTCTGTTCTTCTTCCTCCTGTTGCTTCAAATACTTTTGTTTCAAAGCTATTTGCGATTTAGGAGCTCTAAGCATGCGGAACACCCGATTTTCAGACGAGTTACGTCGGCTCAACGTTGAAGCAGTCGCCGATTGTAAGATAATATTGCTGGAAGATGATGGAGGAGGTTCATTAATAGTCTCACCCAAGCGAAAAACTTGTGTATTCGCGTAAGCCTCATGCATCAAACAAATGTCACCATCAACTCACCAAAATTGTTAATCTTGAGCTTTTTAGCTGATGATTTCCGTTGTCGAGTGTCATCAAAGTCTGTTTTATCGCTTCTTGTTAGTCCTGGTCCAACTATACGAAACAGCTTTGCATACATAAAGTAGTAACCGGGTTCTCCGTGCGCTTACGCTTGATGCGCAGGGTCTCTGGCGGAAGACCTGAAGCAGTTACGGCACGTTTAACAGAAGACGATGGCTGATTTGAACTCATTCCTGAACTTTGTCGAGGGCCCATGAAAAACTAAAGGAAGAGTGGTGATCCATTAAAACGACTGGTTGTAGTCCCAAAAAACAAAAAGACTTGCAAAATCACCATTTTCGTTCCTCATTGAAACCATCCAAAAAAACATGGCAGAAACAATACATGATTATGACTGAGAGACGTTATTTAAATTCTTCAAGTAAAAACTACAGTTGATGGAGACATTTCCCGGGCACCAGCAGTTCCAGGACAATCTTTGGTTCCATCATCAATTGGTCCGAACCCGCGCTCTCTAACACCTTTTGACTCCAAAAGCTAACAAATTTCACATCTCGCCAGCTCTGCTCATGTCTCGACTACAAAATCACCGTCCTTCGTTACTGTCAGTCTCTTCCCAGGGTCAGGTCCCATAGCCTGAAACACCTGTGTACACTTCCGGAGTCCGTGTGATACCTATTTGCGATCCATGTTGTCCAACCACAGCAAACAAACATCCAATAGTCCTTTGCGTTCCCATTCCCAAATTTCGTGGCTAAGGTCCTTGTGCCTTTGTTTGGACGCCTGCTGCCAGTTTGATGACCTTTTTGGCAACAAGAGCGGCTGTTTAGCTAACAAGCTCAGGTGCTTTACCGCACGGCTATGAAAGTGCACGCCTTTTTGATGTGCTGGCACTTGCGTTCAACAGTATCAAGTCTTTTTGCTCTTCCTTGAACTCGAACTCCTCCACTTCCTTACTCTTTGGCACAAACATCTAAAGATTTGTGAGTTTTTTTCATTAACCTGGTGGGTGGAGACGTCAAAGAATTTGGTTTTAAGCTTTGTTCTTCTTTTGCATATTGATCGGGACCAAATTGAAATATTCGGCTAAGCACAAAACACTATTCTACTTCAAACTAGTTTCTCTCTCTTTTACAACACGTCAATATAAAAAACAATGGCATCTTCAGTATTAGCCATGCTGATATCGTTCATTTGGCTGCTGATGTCTGCTCAAATGGCAGTCTCGCAGCAGGCTACCATGGAACTTAATAATGAAGTCATAACACGTTTAGAATCATTCCCACATAGACTCAAGAAACCTTTTCTAGACAAGTATCTGGCATCGCGGTTTTATGACTACGGTGGAAGCACCTTGATCAAATCCGACTCGTTCATCCGTCTTACTGGAGACCGCCCTGAGGAATCCGGTTGGATTTTCACACAGATGCCTATCATGCCAGAAAACTTTCAAGCTGAGTTTGATTTTAAAATCCACGGCGGCAAACGGTCACTTTATGGCGATGGTATGGCGTTCTGGGTCACCGCCGATAAGGGCGAAGTAGGCCCTGTATTTGGCTCAAAGGACATGTTTGAGGGTATTGGCATATTTTTTGACACGTACAGGAATCAACGCTCAGGAAAAACGTTTCCTATGGTTATGGCAATGGCGGGAGACGGCCAAACAAGCTACGACGTTGCCAGCGATGGAAATACAAATGAACTTGCATCTTGCTCTGCTAAAGGCTTGTACAATGCTGAAGGCATTTCCAAAGCAAGAGTTACCTTTGTCAAGGGCAAGTTTTTGTCTCTTGATCTTGACTATAAGGGAGAAAACAAGTGGGAAAACTGTTTTGTGCTCGAAGCCGATCAGGTGAAAATACCCCAGAGATCATTCTTGGGCTTTTCAGGTCACACCGGACAGCTTCATGAAAATCATGACCTGCATCAAGTTATCATGTACTCTATTAAAAATCCTCCACAGAACTATAAGGAACTTGAAGAGGTTGATGCCGGAATAAGACCAATGCGCAATGGGGACTCTAGAAGGCGATACTACGGAAACGCTGACAAGGTCAACATTCCCACTAATAATTTAGAAGTACGTGCCAAACCCGGATCTTGGCTGGGTTTCCTTTTCAAGTTATTTTTGGTTCTGGCTGTTCTTGCTGTGGTCGTCATGGGCGTCCAATACAGATCCAGAAATAAGTTTGGAAACCGTCGCAAAAACTATTACTCGTAAAAATTGCAAAGGAAAAGAACGGCATAAAAAGACAAACAGTGATCAATATATATATATATATATATATATACAGTATGGACAAATGGAATTGAATAATAAAATATTTTTTTCTTTTCTTTCTTAAAAGCAAACAAATATGTAAAAGTTAAGTTGTTAACGTCGATTTGAGATTATAGGCCAAATAGTAAAGCATTGCTCCTAAAGGTTGGCCTAGAAAAAAGCTCAACCAAAAGATGCAGTTTCCAATCATTGACGCTGGGCCACTCATCTTCTCTAATGGAGCAGTCACCAGAATTAACGGGATTTGCAAAATCATGCTCAGAAATGCAGCCCCAATTACGTTATGTGTAGGAATACCAACGAGCACTTCGTGCAAGACGGCTGACACAAAAAATACCATTACTGACGATGTAAACTGGGGCCAACCTAGTTTCAGCATGGGAATGTATAAATGGCGAACAAAGTAATTGTTCACTGGCTTATTCCAAAGCTTCCAATAAGACCCAACTGATCCCGAATTCCACCAGTCAAGGTAAAACTCTCGATCTGCAAATTGCGTCAGCTCCGCCAAGAGATTAAGACTACATTGGAAAACGGCAAAAAACCCAAGAAGCCAGATTGCAATGCTCACAGTGGCAAGTCTTAACAACCGCTCGCCCATTGTAACCCAGTTCCACTCGTGCAAGTGGTCCAAAGTGCTCTCTAGAATCGGCATGGCATATTGGCTGGACAAAAACCACATGGCAATAATGGTGCCGATAAGCTCCACGCCCTGGCGTAACAGAAACGTGGGCCTAATGCACGGCGTCCTTGGGTATACTGGCTGGTAAACTAGAGTAGGAGCCCACCAAAAGTAAACAAGATTGCCAATAGACAGGTTTTCAGGATACGGAACTGCTTTGTAGATTTCAGGAATAGGTGGCAGCTGTGTAGCATTTGTCTTCTCATCGCCTTTAGCAACTGAAAATGCCGATGAGTTGGTGAGGTATGCGTCGCGGAGGTCGCGATTTGTCAAAGCATACGATACCACTTTGAGACCCAATATTAGAGCATGAACCTCACATAATGTACCTAGCAAAGGATTAAATATCTTGGTATACACGGTTGCAGACGTGACACAAAGTGAGAGTGTTGCATTTAGTGCGTGAAGTGCAGCAAACAGTCTCCAAAGAGCCTTCTCTTTTACAGGCTTCTTGCCCGCCGACTTTTCGAGCTCACTGATTGCAAACCTTTCCACCAGCAACGAAAAGAACAAATGGCAGGGAATGGTAGCGGTCAACAAGCCGGCCACCTGCAAGTCAGACTTGGCAAATCCTAGTTCATAAACGGAAAGAATGAACCCATACTTAAGGTAGTTCTCGACCATTAACCGCAAGTTTCCGGCCACCAACACGATCATGGCCAAGTTGCGCAGTCCTGTAAACGACAAAGGCGCGCCGCCCTCTGCCGAGGAGTCCCGTGAAAGTAATGATGTATGGGCGCTTTGATGCATTGGCCGGTAGTGTGGTAAATTTTTTGTCTGAGATTCGCCAGACCCTGCATGTTGCTGTTGCTGCTTTTTTCTGTTTCGCTGGGTGAAATGGCGCTCACCGTCTTCACTTGGCCTCTCAAAAGCTGTTGAACGACCTTGGCTGACGGAAAGAGAGCGCTGGCGAGGGCGCGAGAAAGACTTGCGCCGGCGAGTCATAACGCTGCCACTGCTGCTTCGTAAGGTGGCCGTGCCTTCTTCGTTAATCTTATGTATCCAGCGGTCCTCGTGTAGTTGCGAAAGAGAGTGGGCAGAAGTTGGAGATTCTTGAAAGGTCGCATGGCGAGTGATGGAAGAGCCAGCAGAGTCAATTGAAGATACGCGCTGAAGAGTGGGTAAGCTGTCCCGTCGAAGTGGCTGCTGTTCCGGTCGGGAGCTGCCAAAGTTGGCCTTAAAGTCCTCCGCTGATACATCGTCTACACTGTGAGGACTAGCAAGCGGTGAGGACACTTTTATCATTTGATGCTAATGAGAAGAAATGTAATTTCTACAGAAGAACAGAAGGAAAAAGTTAAAATGGAAGAAAAAAAAAAAAATTAAATAAATAAAAGGTCAAAAAAAATAAAGGTCTAATAAAGCATGAAAAAAAATATTAAAAAAAAATTACGCTTTCATGGAATTTTCTGTGCACATGGAAACTTAAATCAGTCCATCCCGATGGCGCGTTCAACTTCAATCAATGTCTTTTTTGCAATGGCGCGAGCGCGGTCTGCACCTCTGGCTGAGACTTGGTCAATATAATTCAGGTCAGTCATAAGATGATTGTAGCGTTCTCGAACAGGTCTGAGACCTTCGATTAGGATCTCGGCGACAGAGTCCTTTAAATGCTTGTGATCAACAGGTCGAAGTTCGTCCAGTAGGGCTTGACCAGATTCTTTTCGTAGAAAGGCACTGGCCATGACCAGCAGGTTGGCAATACCTGGCCGATTGACTGGGTCAAAAGTAATGGGACCTTGAATGCTATCTGTCACCGCCCGGCGAATACACTTTGCAATGCGGTCGGGAGAATCAGGAATATATACACACGAAGTAGGATCGGGATCTGACTTCGACATTTTTTTAGACGGGTCGCGCAACGACGCAACTTTTTTGAATGGCGCAAAAATTGTTTTGGGCTCGGGAAAGATGGACTTGCCTGTATCTGCGTTAGGATAATGTCTGTTAAAAGCAGCCGTTATGTGTCTAGTCAGTTCCAAGTGCTGGGATTGGTCTTCGCCCACAGGGACATAATTCGACTTGTACAAAAGAATGTCGGCAGCTTGGAGTGCTGGATACGCAAACAGGCCAAGCTGCAGCTTGGACAGCTCTTGTGCTGACTCCATATTGGGTTCAAAAAGAGACGCGGTTTCATCCAGGTTCGCTTTTGACTTCCACTGGCTCATTCGGTTCATGTAGCCCATTCCAATGACGGTAGACAGAAACCAGTATAAACGAGTATGCTCAGCAACATGAGACTGCTGATAAACAATACATCGATCTGGGTCGATACCAGTGGCAATCATGGAGGCCACAGCTTGCCGGCGACAGAACCGCAAGGTGCTGGGATCATCCTTGGGGACAGTTAGCGCATGAAGGTCGGCAACGCCAAATATGAGCTCAGTATCAGCCGGGCAGGACTCCTGTAGGTCGACCCAGGATCGTACCGCGCCCAGATAATTGCCTACATGAAATACTCCTGTAGGCTGAATCATGCTAAAGACGGTACTGTTGGGTTTGATGCGGGCGGAGCCCAGGTCCAAAACTGTCTGCTTAGCAGAGGATACAGAACTTGACGCCAGTTTGGTAGCAGTTGCCGCTACGTTTAAAACTCGGGTAGGGATCATGTTTGCCCAGGATCGTGGAGGAAAAAATGAACGGAAATCGGAGGTACGGAATTTTTCACAACCTGCCAGGGTTGGGGACTTGCGATTGTCAACTTTAAAGATCGCGAGCATAGCATTCAAAGCATTCAATTCATTAAGATTTTTTTGTTACATGAGAGTTTCTATGTTTAGAGCTTGTTTCCAATATTGATGTGGACACCCTTCTTGACGGTGTAGACGTCCAGGCCGTACTGGCCCAACTCGGTGCCAATTCCGCTCATCTTGAAACCGCCAAAGGGAATACGACGGCTCGTGTCGTTGCTGGAGTTGACCCAAACAGAACCAGCCTGAAGGGCACCAGCAACACGAATAGCCTTGCTAAGGTTTTCGGTGAAGACAGAAGATCCCAGTCCGTAGGAGGTATCGTTAGCACGGTGAATGGCCTCTTCCTCGCTGGAGAACTTGGCAACGCAAACAACAGGTCCAAAGATTTCTTCCTTCCAGATGGTCATGTCCTCAGAAACGTTGGAAAAGATGGTGGGTTCAATAAAGTATCCCTTATCGGCAGCAGGCTTGCCTCCAATGACAAGGTTGGCGCCTTCCTTCTTACCAGTATTGACGTAATCAAGGACCTTCTTATACTGAATGGATGAAACTTGAGGACCATGGTTCTTGGAAGAGTCAAAGACGTCACCAACAGCAGAAGACTTTAATGTGTACTCCTTAAGAGCCTGGAGGAACTTTTCGTAGATAGATTCGTGAACAAGAATACGAGATGTAGCAGAGCAAATCTGACCCATGTTGTACATGATTCCAGCATGTGCCCACTTGACAGCCTGGTCAAAGTCAGCGTCGTCAAAAACAATCATAGGAGACTTTCCACCGCACTCAAGGGTAACGTTCTTAAGGGTTCTGGAAGCCATCTCCATAACTGCCTTACCAGTGGCAGTGGATCCAGTAAAGGCAATCTTGTCAATGCCAGGGTGAGTGGCAATGGCAGCACCAGCAATCTTGCCGTGACCATTGACAATATTAATGACACCGGGAGGAAAGCCAGCCTCAACAATGAGTTTGCCTACGTAAAGCATAGACAAAGGTGTGTTTTCAGCGAGCTTCAGAACAATACAGTTACCGGTAGCAATGGCGGGGCCAATTTTCCAAGAAGCCATGGCCAAAGGAAAGTTCCAAGGGATAATCTGGCCACATACTCCGTGGGGTTCATGAAGGACATAGCCAAACTTGGTGGGGGAGTTTTCACCAACGGTACCTCCACGCTTATCCGCCCAACCGCCATAGTATCTGAACTGGGCAATGCACTCGTCGACGTCGTAAGCGGCATTATTGGTTTGTGGTTTACCGGAGTCGGCGGCTTCAATGGCACTGAGAAGGTCTCTGTCTCTTTCAAAGAGATCAGCGAGCTTGTGCAAATGACGGGCAATTTCGTCAATGGAGTAGCTTTTCCAAACCTCATTGAACGCCTTGCGGGCAGCAGCGACAGCAGTGTCAATATCGGCGGTGGATGCAGCGTAGACCTTGGCTAAGGGCTCCTCAGTAGACGGATTGATGGACTCAATTTGTTCTCCGTCAGAAGAGGGAACAAACTTGTTATTGATAAAGAGGCCAGTTGGCTGCTCGTAGATAACGCCGTTTGGCAGAGTGATTGAAACAGAAGTGGACATTTTGTATTAGTTTTTGGTTGTGGAGGTGGAAAATGAGAACAAAGCGAATGAGTGAGAAATGGGCTGAACTATGACTATTTATACCTGAAATTGAAGTGGTGGAACATGTGTATATACTGGTCTCAATGGATTATAAATGTGCACTTGCCACTAACACGCGTCGGGACAAAATCTACGACCCAAAATTGCTGACTGGCGGGAATTGTCTCTGACAGCCCGCCCACAAGCATGAAATAACCGCCTAGTCCAGACGGCTGCTTTGTGAGTTTGGGTGATTGACTTTTTAAACTTTTCGCGTGCTGCTGCTGCTGCTGCTGCTACTGCTGCCGATCTAGAGAGAAAGTCCTTCCGTTATGGCGCCCACGTACTGCTTTGGGCAAGTTGTTGCGGAGGACTCACAGATACCAAACTCAGCATTATTCAGGCTTTGAATGGGAACCGGTATGCTTTTTAAATGCAGCCTAAGCCCGTCATGTAGCGTCACGGCCATAATTCATGTCCTAGAAACAGCTGTAACTGGTTAGAAAAGTCCCTGAGATCCTCATGGGAAATCCTCATGCGCGCTTCATAATGGTTTAATGATAGCTTGAGAGGCTTGAGAAGCATGAGAGGCATGAGAGCCTAAGAGAAGCATCCTAACCACAAAGGATTGAAAAAACATCACAGGTCCATTTTCATTACAATCATACACTTTTTCATGAATACCACGTCGGATTGTTCGGGTCGACCTCGCGTGGTGCCTCTTGCTCTCTATGTGTAATCACTGCAGCTGTAATATCAAACGCATCACAGAGATCTTTCCAGGTTGAATAATCCAAATCAAACACCATTTGACGAGCCGGCGCGAGAGCTCTCCTTTTTTCCTCTGCTAGTCGGCTCAGGGTATCCTCTGGTAGCGCGTCTTGTGGTGCAATCACAGGCACATTAAACTCGTCGACGTCCAGCGTCACTTTACCATCATGAACTAAAAATGACAGGTAAAACAAGTTTTCTACGCTTTGAGAGAAGGAATTGGGATTGAGCACAAACTCAAATAAACCAACAGGCGTTTCCTGTGTCGCACCGGTTTCTACGAGGGTGCTGAAAATCTCACGAATTATCTTTGTCATTTTTTTGCCGTCTTTAACGTCGCCTAGCTGTAGCTGTGTAGGTGCTGCTTTTTCAGCAGACTCGTCAATAACCCTACGGACTTTGTTGGACGCGCTTCGCATCTTGCGCTCGATAGCCAACGGTCCGACCATAAAATCCGTAGTAGGAGGACGTAATGAAGTTGCATAAACCATGGCACCTAGGCGTGCCAGACCAGATGCGCTGCTGTCGGGAGCAAAAGTTGATTCAGGTTCATCATTAAATCCACCTGGAGTAGCTAAAAACGCGGCCAAGGACTTGACGTAGTCCCCAATATTGAATGACAAGGCAGAACCCAGTTCATATCGACGAGTTTCTTCAGCTGTAATGTTTGACATGTCTGCAACCACAATGGCATCCATTACTGCCTCGTTGGATCGATCTACTGCCCTGAAGGTTTCTTCAACCCTGGGAAATGCCTCCCGAACGCTCTCTAAACCGCGCTGTTCCAAATGAGCTTTTTTTAGGTTGGACTGAATGTCCTTGTATTCCATACGAACGCGCTTGTGCTTTTGCGCGCTCATCTTGTCCATTGTGGCTTGTCTGTTGTGTGTATGGTAAAATAGAAAGTGGGTGTAACTTTTTAAATGTAAGCTATTAATTAACATTTTCGTAAAACACCAAATTTTTCAGCATCAACATAAAATGAATGAAGAAAAGCGAATCAGAGTATGTTGGCTCAATAGATGTGCTCGATTTACTAACTAATCTGTAGCCGTTGGACCCTACGGTGGTGAATAGGATTGCAGCTGGGGAAATCATTATTGCTCCAGCTAATGCGTTAAAGGAGATGCTCGAAAACTGTGTGGACGCAGGCGCATCTTCAGTAGATGTGGTTGTCAAAGATGGCGGCCTCAAACTACTTCAAGTCACAGACAATGGCAGTGGAATCAACGTTAGTAGTATTATTGTTGTTTACCGATTGCATACTGACTTTATTACTAGAAGCTCGACTTGGATCTCCTATGTCAGAGATTTACGACATCAAAGCTCACGAAATTTGAAGACCTGGCTTCAATTGCAACATATGGATTTAGAGGCGAGGCTCTTGCCAGCATATCGCATATTTCGCACCTGACAGTGACTACGAAGCAAGCTGAATCGGTGTGCGCCTGGCGAGTGGCGTACTTGGATGGCAAACCTACTGCTGAAGATCCAGCACCCGTAGCAGGACGAAACGGTACCCAGATCACCGTTGAAGACTTGTTTTATAATGTTCCTTCACGCCTGCGAGCCTTTAAATCACCAGCAGAAGAGTACGGCAAAATACTAGACGTTGTGGGTCGTTACGCTTGCCACTGCGCGAATGTCTCTTTCAGCTGTAAAAAGTTTGGCGATTCCTTTCCATCCCTAACTGTTCCGGCAACAAGCAAGCACACCGATCGAATTCGCGCCGTCTACGGTACAGCAGTTGCAGCGGAGCTCATTGAAGTGGAAGTACCTGCGAGTGAGCGATACGGATTCCAAGGCGCTAAAGGGCTAGTAACGAACCCAAACTACTCTGCAAAACGCACAACAGCTCCCGTATTGTTTATAAATCACAGGTCGGTGTCGTGTGATCCATTACGGAAAGGACTGAATGGAGTTTATTCTATGCACTTACCTCGAGGGGGCCATCATTTTGCATATCTCGCTTTAAATATAGATCCCCGCAATGTAGATGTCAATGTGCATCCCACTAAACGAGAAGGGCGGTTCTTATATGAAGACGAGATTATTGAGCACATTTGCGATGCGATACAAGACGCCCTGGCGAATTGTGCAACCAGCAGAACTTACCAAACACAAACAGTATTTCCAGGCTCAAGGTCAGCCACTCTGCTGAGCACTCCGGCGTCGTCCAATGGGGGTACACCACAAAAGCGGCCATACGAGTATAACCTTGTTAGGACAGATTCGAAGCAGCCCAAGTTGACTACAATGTTTGGGGGCTCTTTACGAACGCCAAGTCAAAGAGTAGAGACCGAACCCGACGAGTCCGCGACAATTGTGTGCCACTCTTCACAGGAAGGCGAAGATGATGGTACTCAAAAACCCACATTAAATTCCACAATTAGTACCAATTCGTCTAGCATCCCAATGTCTTCACAGTACAGGCAGATTGAAGACCGTCACGACAGGGTCGACGTGCGACTTCGCTCAGTGCTGGCCCTACGCACGGCTATTCAATCACAGGCTCATGATCCACTAACTCGAGTTTTTGCTGATCACACGTACATTGGGGTTGTCGATTTCCAGCGGCGTTTATGCGTATTCCAGCAAGGCGTGCGTATGTTCCTTGTAGACTACGGGGTTCTTTCCCAAGAACTTTTTTATCAAGCTACAATCTCTGAGTTTAGTAATTTAGGAACTTTTACACTAGAATCCGATGCCGAAGATGACGAGGGGTCAGCTGGGGCAATTGGATTATCGGTGCGAGAATTACTGACGATTTATGGTGAAAACGATCAGAACTCATACGAGGAGTTTTTAGTACTTTTATGGGACATGCGGCAAATGCTGCAAGAGTACTTTTCCATTACTATAGTGCAAGGTCAGTCAAATCATTCCAACCAAGATGACCAAGATGTAGAAGGTAGTACACAGCGAGATATAAGACTAGCAACGCTGCCCATGGTCTTAAAAGGATATATACCACCGTTTGCCAAGTTGCCTTCATTCCTACATACGCTTGCTACACAGATAGATTGGGCAAGTGAGTCAGACTGCTTAGATGGAATTGCAAAAGCCATTGCACAGTTTTATGTGCCTGAGCCTGTTTCATCGCTACTTCCTGAGCCTGATAGTAATGGAGATTGCAAAGAAGAGGATGAACACGATGTCCAGCGTAAACAGGAAATTTCTGAAACTCTTGAACGCTTAATCTTTCCAGCAATAAAACAGCGCCTGCTTGCTCCCAAGTGGTTGGTGGATCATGTAGTAGAGATTGCGAATTTGCCAGGACTGTATAAAGTATTTGAAAGGTGCTGAAAACAAAAAGATCAATGCAATTTAAATATGAGCACATGCATAAATTGCAGAGTTATTCTGTTGTAATTATTAAAAATTAGTGTTCATAAAAATATACTATATTTTGGGCATAACAGAAAGAATGTCTCGTATAAATAAAAAGATTTTCAAGCAACAACACTGACCATTACGTAGTTAGGATACTGCCGGCTTTGACGAGTTTTGTTCAGGAAACTTGGCCCCACAAAACTGTTGAAGAATTTCCATGCGATCAGTGAAATAGGCTTTAAACATACCCATTGACATGGGACTCAAATAAGTCGCAAGATCCGGTGGCGATATTGAATCGCCGTTACTGCTTTGAGGGGAAAATGGAGGTCCGCTTGCATTAATGGAGTTTGTGTGGTTAGGAGGACGTAAATCGTGGTCACCATTTTCTGCAGTACTTGTCTCATCTTCGGTGTTGTTATTGATAGTGTAGGGCATGTAACTGTGGAAAGTTCCGCTTTCATCATCGAATTCCATATAATCGTTTATATTGTCGGAGTTTGAAAGGTTGCCATCAGACGAAGAGTAGAGAAAAGAGCGCACAACGCGTTCACGGACTGTAGGGCGTAGCCCTGGACCTTTGGCAAGAGGATCAGCCATTGTGAACATTTTGTTCAGTTCGTTGGCACGGCTTTTGAAAAAAGAAACAAGGCGTAGCGGATAAATTAGGGATTCATGGTGGTGGATATTTGAACTAGTGAACGATAGGGCGAGTGGTGACATGAGATCAATAGGTCCCAAAAAGGAAAACTGGAACAGGTAGCGGGCCTCGGGCAGCATGCTGTCTAGAGCCAAAGTAACTGCGTAGTAGTATGCGTAAAGAACTTGTTCAGGCGTTGGTTTCGTCGCAGAATTTTGTAAATTCGAAGGATCCAGAGGTTGCAAGACATTTGAAGGAAATTTAATCAGCCATTCCTTCATGAGTATATAAACTTCATGCGGATCATGCAACAGCCATCCGTTGCTACTTACAGTAGTTGTTGAGGATGTCTCCATGAAACCCAAGACCTTATTAGTAAAGCTTAATAAATGAGAGTACTCCTGCCAAAGTCTTTCGCGATACTCATCCGAGCTGTTGTTGAACTCAAATAAGCCATGAAGAGATTTAATTTGCTTGACTGTTTCGCGGAAAAATGTACAGTCATACGCTGGAAATAGAATGGATTTGATGGACTGGAATAGGGATTCAGCCATACAAAGGGCTGTTTGAGTCGTAGATGAAAGAGCTTGTACTTTTTCCAGAACCGCTCCTAATCCTCTTGACATGGTAATGTAGGATTCAAATCTTGGCTCTTGGAAAAATATGTCCCAAGAGAGGATCAATGAAGTAGATAGTAGAGCATCTGTATTGGTTGGAGAGATTTTGAGAATTTCCTGTTGGATTTCATGGAGAGCCAGGAACCTGTGCTTGTCTGAAGTAGTGCTATAATCCAATTGGGCTGTTTTAAAAAACATGAATCCGTTTGAGAACGCCATTACAGCATGGTACAAGCAGGTATGATGGTACGCAAGGGTCAAAGTGTTGCTCATCCAGTTAGCATATGAATCAAGCATCACATCACTTGTGAACCCTTGACGTGCGAGAAGCACGGTAGCAGAAAGAGGACGTCGTTCAAGCCCGGTAATGGAGCGGACTAGCGCATCGGCAATGGGAGGTAAAGACAGATTTTTTTTTAGGGCCGGTAGGGACACTGGAGTTTTTGCAACGGGGGCATGAAGTGGATGGTCATTTATTGGGGGAAGATGGCACTTGGAATAATGGTCCGAGGCTGGAGGGGTAAGCTGGGCAATACCGGATGGAATTCCAAAGGGAAGTTGGGGCGAAGCACCAGATGTATCAGGACTTGGCACAGGTCCCGAGGTAGAGGAGGTCGGTGAAGAAGAAGAAGCGGCTGGCGAGACAACTGGCATATTGTTGGGTATATTGCTAGAGGCGTAAAGACAATTGGGTGAAGATGGACTGACTGAAAATAGACGTTGATTCGAGAGGTTGCAGTTTGAAAATTGTTGAATCTTGTCTTCCACGGCATTGTTTGCATTTACATTAAAAGGATGGATATTATTCCCATTAGCATTAGCAGCCAATGCCAATCGCTGTTTTTCCTTGTGATCAACGACTTGCTGGGGAGTATATTCCAGGTACGAGCATTCGGCGTTCGCTCGTTTACATTGGGAGCATGTAGGAAGGTGTTCGTCGCACTTGATTCTTCGTCGCTTACAGTTTCGGCAGCCGAGATGAGACTTTTTGTGGGGTCGACGCGAGTAAATTTTGCGGGATTCTGTTTTTGCTGAGGATGAGACGGAGCCAGAGGTTCGTTTGGCTTGAGATTGAGACGTTGCAGGGGACATTTTGGAGGTGGATTCTCCGAGAAAAAGGTTTTGATCAGAGTCTACAGGGCGGTTCAGGGAGAACTGACTGGTTATGATCAAGAGCGCCGTGTGTGCAGCCAAGGAGGGGTATAGTTTTGGATGAAGCTGGTGATGGCGATGCTAAAGGTAGAAAATAAGAAGAAGAAGAAGAAGAAGAAGAAGAAGGAGGTTTAGAAATAAATGGAAATATGTCAAATATAACGGAAAACGAGAATGCGATACGAGAATTTCGAGTTGACTCAGCGACAAAAAGCAGAAATAAAAATACGACGAGGACCAAGTAATGGCGATTTGAAAAAAAAAAAAACCCAAAAAAGAAATTTTAAAATTTTAGAAATACGACTTGGAAACTTTAATTTGAGAGATTTTCTTCTTTTGCACGTGCCTGTCACCTGATATAGTACTTGTAACTTATAGCTTAAGCAATAGGACTTAAAACCTGGTCAATAAGACTTGTAGCTTAGTACTTAACACTTGTAATATATGACTTAACACTTAACTTTTATATTTTAAGACTTAAGACTTTTTATGCACAAAAACTCGATACAAAGGAACAATCCAGGTTCAAGCCAAATCGCAGTCGTCTCCGCAGCAGAATCAACTGGAAAAGACTACAACTGAGCTGGAAAAATGTCAATTCACACTGATTTTTGGGCTTTAAATCACGCTGTTTCGGTTTCATTTAGGCCTTTTTTTAGGGCAATGGATCACAAAAAAGGGCAGACGTCTAGAACAGTTCTACCCTCTACATACTCAGCTTTGTAGAACAGTGTAGAACTAGCCACCCGTTTTGACTGTGCAGAATGCCCGAGCCCTTTTGTCTGCAAAATACCATCACAGCGCTCATGTCGTGATAATTTTACCATAGTAAGGAAATTTAAATCCTTCTTTTCCTCCCTGTTTCCTTCTCTTCTTCTTACCATCCACTTCATCTACTCCATCTCCTTCAGACAGTCTAGAGACTTTCCAGACATATTTGCCAGACTGGGAATATAGGCATATAGGCATAGAGACGCGGCAGAGATAGACCTTACAGACTTTGCAGACCTTGCAGACTCTTAAAAACTCCGTATACTGGCCGTCAACTGACCAGATCACGTCCATCCTCGTTTACTAGAATACCATTCAATAGTCAATCTGCACGAAAACGCTCTGACTTTAAAATTCATGAAAAGTCAATTCTGATTGTAAAACTCAAATCAAACCTCCGGATCTGTTCTCTTTCTCCCCCCCTCTCTCAAGAGCCCACTAGGAGTGGCATCAAAGTTAACTGCACGGCAGTTACTTGTCACCTCTTTGCCTATCAGCCGCGGCTAAAGAGGCAAATCCCAGACATTTTCAACTTTTCAGCATTTTGTAGCGCGTGCACATGAACTACCCACCCCCTTTTCGTCAAAAGAAATAAAAAAAACCTAAAAAAAAAAAAAAAAAAAAAAAGTCGAGAAAAAATAACACGAAATTCTCTGAGCATTAAAAAAACTTCGCCATCTTGAGTTCTCTAGGCTTTAACTTTCAGCCTTAATCGCCTCACCTCAAATGATAAAGGTATGTAAAATGCAAAAAAAAATACTTGTAAGTATTTGCCTAACAATCTGGTAGGGTCTACGACGCTCCTTGAAGGGTGAAAAACGATCGTCTTCTGGAGCCACTAGCTCCATAGGTAACATTTCCATTGCAAAAAGCATCGCTACGACTCCACCCAAAAAAATCATCCGAGCCCTTTACGACTATGCTCCTCAAGGGCCAGGCGAGCTCAAGTTTCGAAAAGGCGATTTTTTGTACGTAACCGGCAACGAAGACTCGGAAGAATGGTATGAAGCTTACGATCCACCTTCAAACATGCGCGGAATGGTCCCCGTTCCGTACTTTGAAGTAGTTTCGCATAAGGACTCTATCGCAACTGTGCCTCTACACGCAGCATCACATATTCCTTCTACTCCGGGTTCTGATCTCGCCACCACCACTTCCGCAACATCAAACTCGTCTCAAGCCCAGTCAAATAAAAGTTTTAACAAAGGCGGCCAAGCTCAACTATACGGAATTGTGCTTTACGACTTTGTCGCGGAGCGTTCCGACGAGCTTCAAGCAAAAGCAGGAGAATCCATAATTATCATTGCCCGCTCAAACGAAGAGTGGTTCGTAGCGAAACCTATTGGGCGACTAGGTGGTCCTGGTCTTATTCCTATTTCATTTATTGAAGTCCGTGATATTGGTACAAATAAGCCTGTCGACAATCTGGATGAAGCTATCCGTAAGGCACACGTACCTCGCGTAGAGGAATGGAAACGTATGGCCGCGGAATACAAGGCTAGCAGTATTCCGTTGGGTAAGATTGACGATCTGGTCAACGTCAACTCCGCGCCAACTGTAACTGAACAACTTCAAAACCTGCACCTAAATGGCCAGCATGAATACAACCAACAGCAAAAACAACATTCACCAGAACAGGAACAACAACAACAACAACAACAACAACAACAACAACAACAACAACAACAACAACAACAACAACAACAACATGGAAAAACACAAGAACTGCATTTTAATGATGAGCCATACGTTGTTTCTGCATCTGTTGAGCGATACGCTTTCGATAATGACAGGTACTGGTATCTAGTTGTGGCAAAACTATCGAACGGCATGTTTCGTAACCTTTGCAGATATTACCAGGACTTTTATGACTTTCAAATTAACCTTTTGGACGAATTTCCCGATGAGGCAGGCAGAACTGGTAAAATGAGATCTCTGCCCTTTATGCCAGGGCCCTTAACCTATGTCAATGATTCAATCTCCAGCCAGCGCCGAGCTAATCTCGACGACTACGTCCGCAATCTTACTCTGATGCCGGAATATATATCTCGCAGTCCCATTGTCCAGCAACTTTTTGCCATTCGTACTGGAGACATTGAAACATCTTCCCCAACCTCAGCAATGCCCCACCCACCTAATAGATCTTCAAGCACCTCTGCCATCTCTACTTCTGGTAACCAGGAGCGTCAGGCTGCTCAAAATCAAGACCAATACGAGCAGCAACATGCCCAGAGTTACCAGAATCCACAAGGTCAAGACTTTCCTGAGGAACAATACCACCAACAATCGTCCCAAGTCCAACCTGAATCGCCTAACCGCTTACGCAACTCTCACCCCTCGACCCATTCCTCTCAGCAAGAAAGCATAAACAATGACACCGGTACTCAGTACGTTGACCAACCCACCGAGGAAGCTGCCGTCCGCAATGTTCCCGAAATGCACGTAAAGATTAAGGTGTTCCATGAGGATGACCTTATTGCTCTGCGTGTTTCCAACAACATTTCCTTTAGCGCATTATCCGCAAAGATTGCTGAGCGACTGGAACTTCAAGATATGGTACTACTTCACAAGGACGAAGGCTCAGGCCAGTTGACTGAGCTCAGAAACAACAATGACTTTACGGCCGTCCTCGGCAATAAGCAGAAACTTGTACTTTGCGCACGTTAAACTCTTATTTTTATTTTTATTTCCTTTTTTTCCTAATGTATTTATCTGTTGTTTTGTATATCTACAAGTTGCCCGGGGTATCTGCTTATGAATGAATTGGGATTGTACATTTATGTATGGGCTTGTTTTTCAATTGTAATTGAGGTTCATTAAAATAGTCAAGGTTATAATGAAGTTCTTATTAAAAGCTCGTCAATAAGTTGAAAGGTATCATCTACTCATCCAAATCCATGTAGTCATCTTCATATACACTGTTATCCTCACCATTTTCATCTAACTCCATTTCCATCTCAGTTATCTTGCCATCAACGTTATCAAATTCTTCAGTCCTGCTATACAAAGATTTCACGAAAACAGTCCAGACCACAGTCCACCAATATTCAGGCACGGTCTTTCCTGTGATATTTTTAGGAAGTGGTATGGCATGTGCACACGGATCAACTAGTAGAGCCGAGTTTGGTCGTTCATAAAAATGGTAATTTAAAAACAGCCTATTAGTGTTGAGCAAGGAAGATGGTGGCAGAGTACTGTGCTGATTGTATGCCGGGTTGAATTGAATCGTTTCGAAAAGGTTATTTTTCTCTACTTTGGCGCCAGAAGTGAATGCTTTTGTATATTCATCATGATAAGTTGTCGCAACGCCTTGGCCATAATCAAGCTCATCATCAACATGTGTAAGCGAGAGATGTTGAAAATTATGGATCAACTTGCTTCGTTTTGAATAGTTTCCACTGCTGTTACTACCATTACTACTCGGGGCATTGCGCAGACTAGTATCCTCATGGGTGTTGGAATAATAATGTTCATATGGTCGTTTTAATGGTGGTAAAGCATTGCTAACACCGGACGAATAGTAGAACCGTGAATCCATTTCTACTCCTCTGTACTGTCTCTTTTTTATCCAGCGTTCTTTTTGTTTGATAGTCTGGTTCCACGCCCGCAGTTCTGTCCTTCAAAAACTCATGATTTGTTTTCTTGAACAAGAAAAAAAAAAAAGGTGCGTATAGTAATTGTTTGAAATAGAAATAAAAACAATGCGTAGAGAAGGGAGGGGATCTGAAATGTCCCCAGGTCTTTATTCAAGAGCTCGTCGGTTAACTCAAAGAAATTTATATAAACTTATTCACCTGCTGCCCGTCCTGTTGCATTGGATTCTTTGATTATATACACTTCATTGTCAATTTCTCGAATTTTCCCGTGTATTCTTCTTTATATAAGAGGGTTAGGGTATAGCTTCCATCAAGTTACACTCTCAATTTCCTTGTAAAAAGCCTGCAAAATTGAATGAAAAAAACAATAATTCCTAAGGCAAATAATGTGACATTAATAAATAAATAATATATATTGAAATAAAACGTACAGTATCTATGAAAATGTTTACCTATGCAACGATGCAAGGGAAAAGGAATTTTCTTTTCACCTTTTTCCATCTTTTTTCTCCCAGGAATCTCTTAAAACATTGCCAAAAATTCTTTGAGTCCCAACTCCACATCCTGTGTTGTCATCTTATCCTTGATTGACTCAGTTGCAATGCTGGTTCTAGCTTCATCATCGTCGTCAAGGTCGTTATCATTATTAAATATGGCAGTTGCTATTGACTGCCTTCTTGGTCTTTCGTTGAGATTGCCCTCAACATTGCATTGAAAGGATGAAATCACACTCGAATTGTGCAAGTGTACGGATGATGCTCTACCTCCTCCTATATTGCTGATATGGGTTGATAGCTCACCAAACTGTGATGTTGCAGAAACCCGCCGACGATGTACATTAGTTTTCCTAGGTGACAGAGGCGCACTACTGGTCTCAGTAGGACTAATTGTTAACATGCCATCATTGTAGCTGGAGAGTGATGTACTATTACTGTCAGTTGTGATTGAAATGTTTCTTGGATAAGACTTGCTAAACGGGTTTCTGAAAAACGGCCCTTGCGACTTTGAAGACTCATATTGTTCTCCGTGTTGACTTAGACCGGATAATGTTAAATTTGTGTAAAGGTTAGCTCTAGTAGACATTTCGATTTCTTTCGGAGACAAATTTGCAGAATGCGAAGCTGTTCCCGCCTCTCTTGCTTCCCATTTCGGCAGCCCGCCTTGAGAAGTAGTATTAAATTTATTGGATTCAAAGAGAAAACGGTGGAATTGCGCTGGAGCGCTGAGTAGCTTTCCGCGCATTTTTTGAAACCTCGATTTGACTCTTTGTTCTTCAGAGCATTCGGGTCGATCTGAATTTGTTGCAGTATTAGTTATCTCGTTATCTGGCCGCTCCCAAACCCGGTCTTGCTGTTCGCTGCAAGCAGGAATAACATAATCGATATCCATATCTGGGCAAGGATAAAAATTGTCTTCACTGCTAAAAGGGCTAGCTCTTCCACGCTCGCCAGAAGCTGGTCGCACTATTGCCGCTGGTGGTTTTTGAAGAGCTTCGTCCAAAAAAGAAACCGTATCACAGCGATCAAATTGAGTTGAACTGACAGCTGCTGAATTCCGAGATAGACATGGAATTCCACCTTCGCGTATCAAAAACACACAGCTATGTACAAAGCAATTTAGCGGTTTTAGGCATGTTGAAATAACGGCCAGCCAAAACATTGGCACCGTGTTCATCGCATCACCTTTGTCCAATTCCCGTGTATAATACAAAAACTTTTGAACAAGGGGGAATATGAACAAAAATATATATGTTAGAGGGTAAACGAAAATTGAATTGATCTGGCGCTCAATAAAACCGCGACGGTGATTAAATCGTTCAATATTTTCTCTGTTGATGTGCTCTTGAAAGTCGATACTTATGACACTCAAATCTGAAATATGCGTGACAGATCTACTGCGAGGTATTCCTTTCATCTTTTCCAATTTTGGGTTAATGTGGCCCAAGAAAGGTAAATACGAAAATATGATTTTTGACTGAATCCACAAGTGCTGTAAAGTACTCTTGGACTTCTTGTAGTAACTCATGATTTTGCGCTCGGCTCTCTCGTGTGGGCGCAGAGTCCTGTCACTTGTACTGAAGTCCGAAGTGGTTTCCTGACGAGATGCCACCAAGTGAATGGTCTTGGACACATTATACATGTTGACCTTTACATGAAGAAAAATGGAGAAATAAATGACGATAATAAGTATCATGATAAGAACCCGAGGGATCCAGGACAGAACTAAGCTGTACCAGAGCGGTGTAACAACAAGGTAGCACCAAGAAGAAAAAAAGGTATATCCAGTATCGCCATCATATCTGACCATGCCCAAGCTTGCCATCACCAAGGGCACCACAATAAAAAATATGCTATAAATGTAATACCGGAAACGGTACAAACCGCCCGTAAACCCTGGATAAAAGACCAGTAAAGCTGTATGAATCGCTAGCGCTAGAATAGCAAAGTCAGAGGCCTGCATTAAAGCCACTGTGATAAATCCAACAACATTGCAATATGACTGGTACGTGTAGTAAACGTCAGTTGAGCTGCTCTTGAAAAATCGAATGGGAAAAACGATTAGAAGAATTGCCTTTAAAAGATCAAAAACTATAAGCGAGATAGCGAGATCGTGCCGGAACTGTCTGATTCGTATTCGTTTTCTAGGAATATGAGCACGAGAGTTCAAGCCAACTGAAGGTTGTTGCTGAAGCTCGTGAGCCAAGGAATCAACATGACGATTGTTCCACCAAGGAACAAGAAACCACCAAATGAGAACAGAAAACCCTGCAATAATGCTAAGTAGAGCGGTAGTGATGACAAGCACACGAGAAACGAATGCTTCATAAGTTGAAATTTTCCCTGGAATGAGATATTCATCCATTCTGCAAAAGTTCTCTCAAGAGGACGGGATATGGAGAAAATTTTAGAAGAAGTCAAGAAGGGAGCACTGGTTTTTCAAAATTAAAAGGGCGTTGAAGCTATTAGGAAAGAAGACTCTAACTATGTAGTTCGTGCCAGAAAAAAACAAAAAGTGAAGTCTATTCCCATCTAGGCATCTGCCAATATGTCCTTGAACATTTAAAACTAGACCGGTTAGAACTTTGCCGTGTATCGTTTAAAACGATTTAAATTCAAGTCTTGAAGAATCCAACTTGGAAAAAATGTCTGGCTTTTAGTCGCGAGAATCTGCCTGCTGTGGGCTACCAGCAGATGATTATCTTGCCCTGAGCACGGACAAGGGAATGATTGAATATAACTTCATCTAAAAGAGAAGGGCCATTTTTAGAAAGAAAGTCGCTTGCAAGTTTATAATTTATAGATTTTAAAAAATAATACATATATACACAATGCGATATCCCTTGGCAAGCGACTACGCCCACTTCAAAATTTTTTGGCCTCTCTTAACGTAAACATTACATCTGATAATGCCATCACTTAAAAAATAAACAAATGAGAGTGCTTTGATGAAGGACGACCGGTAGTGTTACTGACCTGCAAAGCGATGAGGCCAGAATCATGTAAAATATCATCAATATCAGAAAGCAAATAGAAAGTAAAAACGTTTGCAGAATGTCATGACCGTGAAAGAGGGTATACAACGTTTGGTAATACTAGTTTCTCAAGAACAAAAAGGTTACCTTAGGCCTGGTTTGGTCTATTATTGACTCAAAGAACTGAAACATTGCCTTAAACTGAATAAGGTTCAAACGGCTTTAGACATTCGATATTCTAACAAGTATTGAACATAGTGATATTAACCATCTCATGTGGGTCCGGTATTAATCCTCGTGTGGATGGGGCGATGAGCTGAGATAGTCAACAGGGGGGAATCCAGTCATTATTAGAGTCCATTTAGTGGTGTTATAATACTGAGAATGGAAAGAAGATTGTCACTACTGAATTTGGTACACAATTAGCTAGCTGTTGCCTGTTAGTGCTGAATACATCACCTAGTTGAGACCTTTCAAATCTCAAACTATTGTTACATCTTGTATCACTTATTGCCAAGGATTAAAAAATTATCCATTCAATGGCAAACGCAAACAGCTTTTCTGAGAAAGCAATAGAGTCTTGCACCTGAATCCCAAAACATTTACTAACAGGAGGAACTATTAAAACTAGCAGTCAAGGGAGATTAGATGCCGACTTTGTAGCGTTATTGATTTCTTCCTCAGTTACCATACAGCAAAATTATCGCTAAATGGCGCTGAACATTTGCAAAACTCGGCAAGGTCAGCATTTCTTAATAACCTAAATTTTGTTTGTAGCTGAGCTTTTAGAAAGACAAGGCTGGGTCATTTAGACATATCCAGACGGCGTCATACTGTAAAAGGAATCATAACAAAGAAAATTAACTTTGAAATACTCGACAAGAATTTTTCGAACTCGACAAGTTCATCAGAAAGTTTAATGTCAAAACGAGAAGAAGAAAAAAAGGCTCGGCAAACTGTCGGAAAGTCATTCATTTCCAACGTTTCTCATGGATTTTCTTGTCTTTGATATCATGTGACTCTTGAACAGTAGCAGCCGAAGTAAATGGCAACGGTAGAAGATATGTCAGGTTTAGGGCTGTGTCAAATTTTCTCTTTCATCCCAGCCAGCCAGCTTCTGAGCCTCACATATAATAGATTGCACAAGAGGTACTTTCTAATAATCGAATATGAATGGAATATTTGCAGTCAACAAGCCCTCAGGCCCATCTTCTGCAGAAATTGTCAGTCAGCTCAAAAAGGCACTCAATGCCTCTACTCTAGTTGAAGGTTCAGAAGCGAACACTGGAGGTTCCGCCAAGAAGAAGAAGTTCCAAAAGAATCGCAGGAACGGCAAGCAATGGTGGAAAAACAAAAGCCAGGACGTTGTCAAAGTAGGCCATGGAGGTACATTGGACCCTCTGGCATCAGGAGTTATGATTATTGGAGTAGGTGAAGGTACCCGCCAACTGACTTCATTTCTTACCGACTGCACAAAAACTTACGAGGCTGTTGCCATGTTTGGCGTATCAACTGATACCTATGATTCAACTGGGAAAATCCTTGAACATGGCCCTACATCGCATCTCACGATTGAGTCTATTCAGGAGGCAATTGATGCCAAGTTCTCTGGAGAAATCCTCCAGTTTCCTCCTATTTACAGTGCCTTGAAAATGAACGGAAAGCCTCTCTATGAATACGCAAGAGAAGGAATCCCTCTCCCCAAGCAAATAGAATCAAGAAAAGTCACAGTAAATTTTTTCAATATTGTCGATGATGCATTGGACTGGGATCAAACAGAGTACAAGCTACCTGCAGATGGAGAAGCTACTACCGAAGAGAAGAAAATGATTTTGAAGCAAAGCCAGGAATTGCTTAAAAATATTGACACCAACGACCTTTCGAAGCTTACTAGTAAAGTTACTTCAGAAGAACCTAGCACGGAATCCAGCGATGCAGATAAGAAGTTTCCGACACTTAAATTCCGATTCTCTGTTTCGTCAGGCACTTATATTCGATCTTTGATTCACGACCTGGCAAAGACTGTCGGATCAACTGCTCATATGACAAAATTGGTACGTGTACAGCAAGGTCCTTTCTCTTTAGAAAAGAATGTTTTTGATCTTGAAGATATTGTCGAAAAACCTCCTCGAGGTTTGCCCGACACTGAGTGGGTTCCTCTAGTTGAATCAATCATAGCAAAAGGTCCAGAGTTCACAATAGCTGATGCAAAACGAGAACTTAGTGACAAAAAAGTAATTGAAGCTGAGAAGTCAGAAATGTCTGTCCCTGAGGCAAAACCAACGTCGCCAACGGAACTCGTATTAGATGCCATATCTAAATCAGATTCTGCTGTCGAGGAAACCGTTGAAAAATCAGGAATTTCCGAGACTGACGAGCACAGTGACGAACCTCCTAACAAAAAGGCTAAGCTGGACACGGAAAAATAGATGTACATAATTACAGAACCTTCAATGACTGATCTAAACTTGACGATAGTCAAGATCTGAGTTTGTGTTTCGTAAAGTGACAGATCGTGACTATTGCTTACTCATCTGCTCAGGGTAACACTTTCTACTTTCCTAACCTTTATGAAATTTTTGATAGACTACTCAATTCGTCTGCCAGACCTTAGATCACCACCGACATACACTCAACCTTTTGATATTCCCTGCTTTATTAGTGTTGTGCACTTCTGCAGATTTCGCTTTTATCAGTCTTATATTTTCAAGACCCAATAATTTGGTGTGCGTAAGGTAAGTTATATAAAAGAGTCTTGTATTGACCGCTTCTAACTCACCAGGATATAAAATGGCAGAGCAGTCTCCAGATAGCTGGGCTCAATTAAAGGGCCGGGCATCCATAGAACTGCAGAGCTCATCTCCGCCTAGCCGAATCTCATTTGTCAAGAAATTGGCAAATCTCTCAACCAAAGAAAGTAAGTGAAAACTTCTTATTTTACTGGACTCATCTAACTCTGGCCAGATCTGACTGTTGAAGATCAAAAAAATATCACAATTCTTCTCTTTTCGACATTTACTCATCTCGAAGATTCCTTGTCACGATTGGCTGTCAGAGATGCATTTGTTACCTTGATTAAGAATCAAACCGATTCAGCAGTAATTGTCAAATTTGCTCAGCTTGTTAACGAAATTGCGTCCTCGTCAAAATCTATAGCTGTCACTGATCTCACCACTGCTTTAGAATGGACTAACTTTATCATCATTTCTCAAGCTTCCAATTTTGAAGCCTCATCAGACGCAATTAAAAGTCTTATATATTCGCAGGGGAAACTGCTTTTCAAAATTTTTACTGAACCTGCAGTCGAAAAGAGAACTCGTCAGGCTCAATCAGCTTTGCGTTCGACAAAAGCATCTATAGCAAAGGCCCTTGCTCATTATCAGCCCAAGTCCGTTGCTTTTTCTGAATTTTACATCAAATCCCTTCTGGAGAAATCTGCAAACCCTACGGACTACGTCCCACGGTTTATCACCATCTCCTCACTTGCTGGAGCTTCCATCGATCTATCTTCTTCCAACTCAGCAATTCAGAACCTAATTCAAGGTGAAAAAGCAGAAATTTATAAGATTTATATCCAAGCACTTTTGGGATCAAAGGTCACGTTCCCCCAATCTCTTGTAACTTCTTTTATTCCCTTCTTCTCCGACTTCATGACTCAGGAGGACTTTGATAATGTTATTGCTCCAGCTATATCTAAAGCTACTCTTCGATCTCCTGAGGTTGTTCTCGATACTATTGTTCCGACTCTTGTACGGTACATTTCTCCTCTTATCGATCCATCTCCTGCTCTTGCATCCTCTCTTCTCGCTCCCCTTTTATCATCATTTGGCTCATCCAATGTCAAGACCCGTCAGTTTAGTTTGAACACTGTCAAGAGTATTCTTCGCAATGTTCGAAATGATGCCAGTAAGCTTGAACAAGTTGTTTCTGCTGTTGTTACTCCTTTGAAAACCAACAAAGTCTCTTCTGCAGAACATCGAGTTGCGTATGGTGAGGTCCTGAGTGCAATTGTCACTAGCAATGTTAGTTCAAAACTTGTTTACACAGGATTGGGTACTGTCCTGGGTAAAGAAGTCAATGAGCCGGCTTTGGAAAGTCTTACCTCTGCGTACTTTAAGCACATTTCCTTTGACTTGCTCAACGGAGCTTCCCTCGAGAAACCTGTAGTTGATACAATTATAAAGGGAATTTCTGAAAAAAAGCTAAATATTCGGAAGGTTTGGATTACCTCTTTTGTGAATACTGTTATGGAGACAGGAGTACTGTCTTCCAGCTTTACCGATCTCCTTTCTCAACTTACTCCCAGGATTATCGATGCTTGGAGAGAAATTAACTCTAACCCTGCTTTGGCTGTGCAAAATAAAGTTGTTGCCATTGGTCTTTCTATTGTCTGCCTTGCTAATAAGCTTGCTGGTACGGAAGCTTACTCTGATGTTATTGAGTCTTCACTCCAAAATCCAAAGTCGTCTTTCATAACCTCTCATAGGACTTTTACCAAGTTGACTGATGAGGCCGACCTTAAATGGGCCATTCGTTCTCTTGCCGCCTCTACCTCTAGCATTGTCAAGCTTAATGATTCTAGTATTTCCGACGATTGGGCCCTGAGTTTGATTTTCTATACTGCTGCTTCCGTTACGCCAGCTTCCCTTCAACTTTCTCGCTCTCTTTTGCCTGACCTGTACCTTCAACATCAATCTTTTGTTGGTGCATTATTCATCAAAAACTTGGTAAAACTTATCACAAGTTTCTCTACTTCTCAAGATGACATTCTTACACATGTTCCCAAAACTCGCCTTGCTTCCGTCGTCAACTCTTTGTTTGCTTATGATGTTGGGTCAATTTTAATTGATGAGGAAGTTCTGGAATCTGATGTATCCAGCTTACTGGTTTTTGCTCATCACCGACTTGTGAACATTCAGGGAGGTTGGACATCACTTTGCTTGCGTTTGAATTTAGATCCAGGTAAGCTTGTTACTAATTCTGGGAAGCAATTGTTTGTAGAAGTCTTGAACCTTTCAAAATTGGCAGGCGTTAGTCAAGATAGGATTCTATTGGATGCTTGCTACTCCGCAGCCGCCACTCTGTCATTTGTCAACAACGACCTTATAACACCGTTAATTGCAAAAGTCGTTATTGACGGTCTTGACCTTCAAGAGTTCACTGTTTCTGAAGATGACCTAAAGATTTGGCACACCCCCGAAGGCCAACTCTCGACGGTAGTTTTTGGATCAGCAAATACAAAGAAGTACGCTGAAAACAAGAATACAAAGGATTACGCTGAGAAGAAATGGGAAGAAAATGTGCGTAAGGAAATTGCTAACAAAAAAAATGGTGGAGTTGCACAAGCAAAGAAATTGTCCAAGGATGAGCAGGTTAAGTTGAAGCAGCAACTAGACGAAGAAGCTACTGTTCGTAAACGTCTTCGCGCATTCCATATTGGTGCTTCCAGGTCTTTTGGTTTTCTTACTGCTTTGTCAAATCTAGCTACCACTGTACCAGCTGGTCTTGACTTTTGGTTTCCTAGTGCTGTCACTTCCCTCTTGAACTTATTTTCAAGCTCTGCTCATAAATTATTTGATTCCGAGCCTGCTACTACGTTTCTACAGCTTTCGAAAAATATTTCCGAGCGCTTGGTGCCTCTGCGAGAGTTTGTCGGAGTTTCGATTCTTCGCACACTCGGTATTTCTGTGGACTCAACACTCACAGAAGAGCCATTGAAGGAGTTGGTCACCCGAGTTTTGTATAGAATTAGATTTTTGAGTGACCAAAGACCACTTGACTATGTTTCTTTGATTTACATTGTTCCCTTGGTGCTGCAAGTCATTGAAGGCAGAGGAGGTATTGGCACAACTGTGGAGGACGAGATTGAGGAGCAAGTTACTCTTTCTCTAGATATTCTTTCAATGCATGCTGAAGAATTTAAGTCTACTATTACACCTAGAGGAAGACTCATTGATGCTTTAATTGTTCTGATGCAACAGAATCCCACCAAGAGCAAACCTGCAAGAGATTGCTTGAACAGAATTGTTCAAAGTATTTCTTATAACTTGGATGACCAGGAACTTAACCTACTCATTAAAGCTACTCTATCATCTGATGCAGTTGTACGTACTGCTATCCTGGAGTTGATCGATGATGAGCTTGAAATATCTCATATCGGATATTCCAGTGAGCTCTGGATTGAAAGGTTTGACCAAGAGCATGTCAACGTTGAACTTGCTGAGAGCATTTGGGAAGAAAATTCTCTCTCTATTGATGACCAAACTCCGTTTAACCTTATCCCATTTTTGGAATCTTCACATCAGTCATTACAACGCTCTGCTGCTGTAGCATTGGCAGTTTCTGTGAAAGAGCGTCCTAGCCTTTTCCGGGACATTTACGAAGATTTGGTTGAACTCTTCAAGGAGAGGTCTAAACCCCCCGTTGCTATCAAGGATAGATTTGGAATGGTTGTAAAGGCCTCTTTTGATCAGCCAGATCCAGCTGAAGCCCGCAGAGGGATTGCGAGTGCTTTTCAAGAGCTTGCTCCTCAGTTTGATTCAAAGACTGTGTCAGACTTTTTCTCGTTCCTAATCGATGGCTTGGCTTTAGGAGATAAAAACTCTGGAGTCCGTTTGCAAGTTCAAAAGGCTGGTATGGCAGCAATTGAATTTCATGGTCTCAACACTATTGAAACTTTGATTCCAATTTTTGAAGAATATTTGGCCAAGCCTTTGACTAAATCAGAAGTTCAGGATCATATTAGGGAGAGTGTTGTTATCCTTTATGGTGCATTGGCTCGTAATTTGCAATCCTCTGATAGCAGATTACTCAAAATTGTTGATCGCCTTCTGGCTACTCTCGACACTCCTAATGAGGACGTTCAATATGCTGTTTCTGAATGTTTGCCACCTCTCGTAAAGTTGTTTGAGCCAGAACTTAAACGATATATTGATAGCTTGCTTGATAAGGTGCAGGGTGCTCCCAAGTATGCCCAGCAAAGAGGAGCTGCATACGGATTGGCTGGTCTAGTTAAAGGAGCTGGAATCTCCTCTCTTGCAGACTACGATATTATTCGCACTCTTACTGATGCTGTTGAGGACCGAAAAGATGCCAAGAAACGGCAGGGTGCACAATTTACGTTTGAATGTCTTTCTCAGAGTTTGGGAACTTTCTTTGAACCATACGCCTTGGAAATTATTCCTCTCATTTTGGCTAGTTTGGGTGATCCCACTCCTGATGTTCGTGAGGCAACGACATACTCCGCTCGCCAAATCATGAAGCATGCAACAGGATACGGCATTAAGCAACTGATTCCACTTGCTTTGGAGAACCTCAATCAAACTGCATGGAGAGGAAAGAAGGGTGCTGTTGAGCTGCTTGGTATTATGGCTTACCTTGATCCCCGCCAGCTTTCTGCATCTCTATCTACTATTATTCCCGAGCTAGTTAGCGTTTTGAACGACACCCATCGCGAAGTCCGAAATGCTGCTAACGCTAGTTTGAAGAAGTTTGGTGAGGTCATTCGTAACCCAGAAATTCAAACTCTGGTTCCTGACTTGATCAAAGCTATTGGTGACCCCACTCAGTTCACTGAAAATGCTCTGGATGGTCTCCTTAAGACTCAGTTTGTACATTACATTGATGGTCCTTCGCTGGCTCTGGTCATTCATGTTCTCTACCGTGGTCTCAAGGACCGCTCAGCTGCTGTGAAGCGTAAGGCTTGTCAAATTGTGGGCAATATGTCTATTCTTACTGATGCTAAAGATCTCATTCCGTATCTTGACAGTCTTGTCAACGAGCTTGAAGTCTCTATGGTGGACCCTGTACCTGCGACAAGAGCTACTGCCAGTAGGGCTCTGGGCACTTTGGTAGAGAAATTAGGCGAAGACCAACTTCCTGACTTGATTCCTCGCTTATTCAATAATCTTAAATCTGAAGAGAAGGTCGGTGATCGTCTTGGTTCAGCTCAAGGTTTGGCTGAGATTATTTACGGACTGGGCTCAAAGAAGCTTGACGAGCTTCTGCCTCTGATTTTGAAGAACTGTACGAGCTCCAAATCATTTGTCCGAGAAGGATTCATGCCAATGATGATCTTCCTACCCGCTTGTTTTGGTGCTTCTTTCAGCCCTTACCTGAGCACTATCATTCCTCCTGTGCTGTCTGGTCTTGCCGATGAGACTCAAGGTGTGCGAGAAACCTCGCTGAAGGCAGGTCGACTGATTGTCAAGAACTACGCTACTAAGGCTGTTGATTTGTTGCTTCCCGAGTTGGAGCGTGGATTGTCAGACTTTAATTACCGCATCAGAATTTCGTCCGTCGAGCTTACAGGAGATTTACTGTTCCAACTCACTGGTGTTACAGGTAAAGCAGAACTTTCTGAAGAAGACAAGATCATCTACGGTGATGTCAATAAGACACTTGTTGATGTTCTGGGTATTGAACGACGTGACCGCATTTTCGCATCCATTTTCATGTGCCGTACCGACACTAGTGGCCAAGTACGTACTGCTGCCATTGAAGTATGGAAGAGCCTGGTCTCCAATACACCCCGAATGGTCAAGGATATCTTGCCCACTCTTACACAAACCATTATTCGACGCCTTGCTAGCATTGATGAAGAACAGCGCACAATTGCTGCACATGCTCTTGGTGAGCTCGTTCGTCGTGTTGGTAGTACCTCCCTGTCTCGTCTTCTTCCAACTCTGGAAGAAGGCATGGCTACAAGCGATTCTGACGCTAGGCAAGGTATTTGCATTGCAGTCACTGAGCTCATTAACTCTACACAAGCTGATGATTTGGAACAGCATCAGAAACTTATTATCAATGTTATTCGCACTGGTTTGGGAGATCTTGATGATCAGGTTCGGAAGGCTGCTGCCAAGGGTTTTGACGCTTTACAGGAAGCTATTGGAAATAGCGTGGTTGACCAGATTCTTCCCGATCTCATTAACATGCTTCAGTCTGACGAAACGGCTGAAAATGCTCTTGCAGCATTGCGCCAGATCATGTCAGCTAAGAGTGGCGTTATTTTCCCAGTATTAATTCCTACATTGTTGGCTCCTCCTATGACTGTAACCAACGCCCGCTCTTTAGGTGCCTTAGCCGCTGTTGCTGGATCAGCTCTTGTAAAGCGTTTGTCTGGTGTTATTAATGCACTAGTTGATGCTATAGTGGATGGCGGAGATGAAGAAGTGTTGGCGGAAAGTAGTAAGACCCTTGATACAATACTGCTATCTGTTAATACTGAGGGTGGTGTTCACCCATTGATGCAGCACTTACTGTCGCTGGCTCGTAGTAGCGAGTCTCAGCGTCGCGCTGTTACTTTTACGCATGCCGCAATCTTTTTCTCTGAAACCACCCTTGATTTCAGTATTTACACAAATGACTGGATATCATTAGGTATTTCATCTCTGGACGAGGTTGATGGAGATGTAGTTAAGGGTGCCTGGAACTGCTTGTCAGCACTGGTCAAGCAGCAGAGCAAGGAAGAATTAGAAGACCTTGTCAAGCCTACTCGGCAGGCACTTCGTCAAACTGGCAAAAATGGCGAAGATCTTGCTGGCTTTGCATTGCCTAAGGGCCCCAGTTGTATTTTGCCTGTCTTTTTGCAAGGTCTTATGTATGGAACCAGCGACCAAAGAGAGCAGGCTGCATTGGGTATTGCCGACATTGTTGAGCGTACTAGCTCTGCAAACCTGAAGCCCTACGTGACTCAGATTACTGGTCCTTTAATTCGTACTATTGGTGAGAGGTTTCCATCAGATGTCAAAGCTGCTATTCTTTACACCCTTAACGTTCTCCTTACCAAGATTCCAGTATTTTTAAAGCCATTCTTGCCGCAATTGCAAAGAACCTTTGCAAAAGCTCTTGGAGATACTTCTAACGAAACCTTGCGTACTCGCGCTGGTAACGCCCTTAGCACGTTGATTACATTGCAGACTCGTGTTGATCCATTGATCACCGAGCTTGTAAACGGTGCCCGTAGTGCTGAGGACGAAGGTGTTGTTGCCTCCATGCTAAAGGCGTTGTCTGATATTGTTGTTACTACTGGCAAGACTCTTGGTGCTTCTTCCAAGACACTGTTACTGAACTTTATCGATGACCAATTAGACAACGCGAACGCTTCCAAGCAAATTACTCTCGCCAAGCTTGTGGGAGGACTCACTAATGCTGTTGCGGATGATGAAGCAGCCAAGTTGATTTCCACCAAAATTCTTCATAATGACAATGTCAAATTTGGTGTGTTGACACTAAATGCCGTGCTCAAAGATGCAGCAACAAAGGTCAAGGTCACAAACTTGACCAGGGAAGTAGGCGAGTTTATTGCACGAAACATTAACAACTCCGATGATGAGACTTCAGAAAACTCCATTGTGGCAGCTGGCAAATACCTTCTGAGCGACGAAGCATTGGCTGAGAGTGAAGATGATGTGGAATCAATTATTAAGGAGCTAAGCATTGCCATGGGCAAGTCAGCAACGCGATCTACTGAAACCAGACGCCTGTCTCTAGTTGTAGTGAGAATTCTTTCGCGTCACAAGTATGATCAAACCATTGATGGTTATTTGGACCTTGTTGTTCCATCTATTTTTGGATGTGTCCGTGAAACAATTATCCCTATCAAGCTGGCTGCCGAGAAGGCATACTTAGCTGTTCTGAAGCTCACTGAAGAAGGTTCAACTGGTGTCTTTGACGGTTGGTACAGCCGTGCATGTGAATCACCGAGTGGGGTACTAGTGAGCGCTGGTCCTACCGTTCAGCGTACGGTTTCAGAGTATACCAAGCGGGTTGCTATGCGGCTCGCGGCAGCCGAACGCGACCGGATTTCAGATGGTGGTGATACCGTATTTTCTGATTTGGTAGAAGATGAAGCTGAGGTCTGGGCAATTGGCGGAATCGAGTTGCGAGGAGAGGATGAGGTTTAAGATATGATATATTTCAAAGTGAATATAAAAAAATATTAAAATTTAAACTCTGAAAAGTCATTTAATGCTTTGCGAACTAAAAGAAAATATCAAACAGACATGGTTGTTAGAGAATTTTCAGTTTGCCTAGCTAGATACAGAGCCATTAATCATTATTTGAATATTGAAGAGCCAGTTTACTCTGAATCGATGAATGAAAGTGATGAATTTAATACTGAAGAAGAAATAGCGGAGGATATTGATAGTTATTAGTAAGTCATTAGTGACGTTGGAAGCAAGTATTTAAGCTAAATATAATAATACAAGAGGCAAATTAAAATTGTATAAAATACAGTTGTTTCTCAAATTTAATTTTCAACAGCTATGTACGTCGCGTTGACGACTCAATATTCGGAGGTATTCTCCAAAATGAAATATATATGAACAATATCAAAAAAACAATTCATGCACATTAAATAACAACGGCATTTATAATACTTTTTACATAAAAAATAACATTAGAGAGAAGAGATGGATCACAAAAGTGATTCTTTTTTTTCTTCCCCCGATTCATTTTTGGGTTCATTTACAAAGTTCAAACAAGGAACATTTTTTTGGGAATTTTCATCTTCTTTGAGCTTTATTGTGAAGTGATAGTCATGATGACGATGATCTTCAAAATGATGAACAAAAAACGAAGAACAGCAGGATGAATGGTGAAAAAAAATACCACCTGTTACAATTTTTTCGTTTTTCCCAATTTTTTCGCCATTCTTTCTCCTTTTTTTCTCCATTACGTTGGAAATAAAATGCTCGACTATTTTTGTTCCGGTTTGGCGGGCTGCTGCCAGTGGCTTTGCTGAGGATCTGAGATTGCAGGTAATGTCTTGGAACTAATCGCTGCTGGACCTGCAGTCGGTGCGACTGGTAACTGCTGTTGCTGCTGCAAATGATGGTGGAGTAATTGTGGTGTTCGAGACTGCTGCTGCTGCGGTGATGAAACAATCCTTTGTTGAGATAGGGCACTGGAGGAGGTAGATGCAAGAGGATGCTGCTGATGTGGCGAAGGCGGGGCTGTTACTGCCACTGTTCCCGTCGTACTACTAACGGAAGAGGGTCCTGCTGTTGTGGTAGTGGTGTTAAGACTTGTACTGGAAACAAGCGATTGTGTGGAAACAGATGTTAAAGGTTGATGTGGACGTGAACCAAGGCCACTTCCAATTATCGATGTTGACGAAGAAGATCGTGCAATATGTGAGGGTTGATTCTGCTGTTGAGTTTCTCCGCCTGCGGATTGAGGAGGAGTCGCGCTGTACATATAAGGAGACTGCAGGCTATGTTGTGGTTGTGGCTGTTGTTGTTGTCTGGCCATGGAGTTTTCAGAGTGTTGAGTTTGCTCATGCTGAGAGTGCTGAGAGTATGGTGACCCAGTAGCCATTGCAGCGGCAGCGGCTGCTGCTGCTGCTGCAGGGTTGGACGCAACGTAATAACCCTGTGGCTGCGGCTGTTGCTGTTGTTGGGCCTGTGTTTGGGCCTGTATTCTCATCTGGTCAACCTGTTTCTTACGCTCAGCTGCGGCCAAGACCTGTACTGTACGCGTGTAATTAAGTGGGTGATACAAGAATGATTTGATATCAGCCACAAACAGCGGGTAAAGCAAATCCACTATGTGTTCGCGGGCGGAAAACTCGAGAGCTCTTTCATAGGGAATCCATACACCTTTCAGGTACATTGTCCCGATTTTGACTACATGCCTTACTTTTTCACTTTTCAGAATCCCATCACGCCGACCACGCGTCATTCCCGCAACGTTTAGCAGTTTAGTCCCATTAATCATATTGTTATCTTCGCGACGTGCCACACAAATTCCGCGGGCTTCAACCTGGAAACAGAGAGTTCCCTCATCTTCCCAAAGCGTGGTTGTAACGCGTGGCTTAATACCTGGCGGAGGAGTCTGCCCCAAAGAATTGCTAGACACTGCAATTGCATTCACCATACTTGGAAACTGTGCTGCAGCATTAATAGGAAGTCCCGAAGTTGGAGCTGGTCCAGCTGGAAGGCCCAGAAGTTGCTGAGAATGATGTTGTTGCATAGCATTATGGTGATGCATAGCAGTGGTCTCGTATGGACTATAATAATGGCCCCCTGAAAATTGTTGAGGTGTCTGGTGTGCCTGTTGTGGAAGAAACTGCTGCTGCTGCGGTTGTTGTTGCTGCTGCTGTTCACCATATACTATTGGATACGGCCTGGGTGTCGATTGAAGAAGTTGGTAGTGCTGAGGAGTAGGCTGTGACTGTTGTGGCGGAAGGGCATACTGTGACTGTTGTTGCTGTTGGTTTTGCAGCAGCATACTGTTACTAACAGAATACTGCTGGTAAGTAGACATTTCAGGCTGCGTCAAATTCTGGTCATACTGATAGTACTGCTGTTGATGTGGCGCGGCTGTTGGAGGTGGGGGTTGCTGCTGCTGCTGTTGCTGCGAGTAGTCGGGTTGGGTGGAGCTTGGGATTGAAATTTTGGCGGATGATTCTGGAGAAGTTAGTTGTTGACCGGACCCTGGCGGCGTATAATACTGAGAGGAGACAACAGGGTAGGAGCGAGGATGGTATGCAGAAGAAGAAGACGAGGGGGGATAAACTGAGGTTGGAGATGTTGAGGACAAAGGAGGAGTGGTAGTTGCACCAGGAGGGGGTTGGGAAGTTGAAGCAGAGAAAACAGATGGAGAGCTGGCCGTGGAGCCAGTCCGATGCTGAGGTTGCGATACTGGTTGCTGTTGCTGTTGCTGCTGTTGCTGCTGCTGCCAGTATGAACCTGATAAAGAGGCGGGAGAAGGGTATACCTGAGTATTGATACGAGGGAGCAAATTGAACTGGATGGACGAAGGGGGTAAAGGTTGTGCAGAGTACTGTTGTCGCGGAGAATGATCCGGCGACGAGGAGTTTAACACCGTTTTGGAGAGGCTTGGAGGTGAGTCCAAGCAAGACGCAAAAGTTTCTAATGGCGAATTAGTTTGGGTTCTTCAAGGATGCACTGTTACGACAACTTACGGAGACAATAAAGAGAATGTGCTTAAGATGAAGCAATGACAAGAGTACCAGAGAAAGAAAGGATGTGATATTATTACTCAAGATATTGAGGGAAGAAGAAGGAAAAAATGCTGCTGCGATAGTTAGATTTTGTTTGGACTGTTGAAAAGAGCACCTGGACGCATATTTATACTGGTGTTTGTGCACCGTGCACCGCTAGGAACGAAAAAGCAATTATAAGGGGAAGAATCCGAAAACGTACCTGGGAGAACAGACAAAAAGGAACAAGACTTTCTGTCCTACAGACAAGAGAAGCAGCAGAATGGACGCAGAAATGGCAATGCTGAAGAGAGGCAAAGAAAGAAGGAGTGTAGGGGCTTTGAAGGTTGTTTGTTTTATCTCCCAAGTGGCGAGCAAAACAGCAAATGGAAGCGACCTAGAATTGACAAGGGGATGGATGAAGGAGAGTGTCTTTAAAGTGTTTTTGGGCAGAAGACTAATTCGATGGGGACTGAAAAGAAACCAAAACTTTGTGCCAGAAGAAGAGGAAAACTTGTTTTATGGCTGCAATACAATACGGGGAGGAGGGCGCGCAAAGATAAGGAGCATGGCATAGAGACGGATTTTGAAAGAACGTGCAAGAAGAAGCTGGTGTTTGGTCGTTAATTCGTTTTGTCCTTCAATATTAGACAAAAGTAATCATTGCATGGCCTTCCTACATACTGGTGCATGATCCAGCGTTTGAAAACACAAAAAAGGTCCGGTTCATTTGGTTGCGACCGGACGAGCTGGGTCAGTCAATCAGTCGAGCGACATGCTAGGTAATACTTTGCTGAGTTCCTGTTGGCTGTGAGAACAGGACTCCAGAAGGATTAATTGGCATTAATTGTGCACAGAAGCGGCCGCAACGGCGGAATCATTCTTGAAAGTTGATCCAGTTGAACTTCTTCTTTTGCCATGATTGTTCCTAAGAAATGGCAATAACTGTTGCACGAGATTTCATGCGCAAAGCAACCCTTTCATTTCGCTTCGTTCATTCATTACCGAGTTACCGGCCGTCCCAATATTCACTCCCATACTTTTTTTTTATCCGTCGTTTATTTTGTTTCTTCGTTCTAGGATTTCCGGGTGCTCATTGCGCAGCCTTCATTGTGCAGCCACCGACACTCTTGACTCGGATGCTACGAAGGTTCCAGCCGACTTTAGTTGGCTTCTTTTCAAACTCTTGAGTAGACTTTAGACTTTTGTCCAAAAGTAATATCTGATATACGATCAATTTGGTTCATTTACCCTTTTGGTCTCTGCTATGGTTCGTTTTAGGTCCAGTCAGCCTTGTCTTGTCTCCTGTCTACTGCCCGACAGCTCCTGCTACTCAGGTCCTAAGTTTTGTTGTCTTCCCTTTCTGTCTTGAGTTTTGAGACTTCAAGTTGGAAGAATTGGCTTTATTTCTTTTTACTTCTGATTGAAGAACTGGCTGCCTGCTTGTTTCTTGCGTACAGCGCGTTTTAAGCACGTTTCATCTGCATTAAAGGCGGGCCTGTTTGGGCCCTTTCCCTGCCTAACTGAGTTATTATCTCTAGCTAACGAACTCTGAACGGACTCTTCAAGGTTTGAATTTTAAAAAGTTTGAAAGGAATTTTAGGGAGGTCAATGAAAGAAAGAAAAAAAAAAGAAAAAAATTAAGACGGCAAGACGCAGTGGGCATTTGAAAAAAAGCGAAAAAGAAAACATGACCCATGATGTTTGCAATAATCCCAATAAGGAAATTTAATAGAAGTTTCACGTTTCAAGTCTCAAGTTCTAACTACTAACAAAAATGGAATTAATCGTTTTACTAGTTCCAAAAGTCCAATTTAAATCTCTGGCAATCGTGATAAGTCATATGAAATATGGCCCGAACTCGCAAGAAAGTAGCAGCAGATTTCCCTGATTCTTGCTTGTCAATTCTCAACAGAGCTCTCAATTCAGCTCAACTTTGGTAACGCGAGACGGTCCGTCCAAACACGGCATGAATGTATAAATGCAATGTACTTTTACTGAAAGGCTAACTATCCCCACAACGAAAATGCAACTTGGACTTGCTTGCCAGTGTCTGGAAGAAGCACTGTTAGGCATATGCCAGCAGCATTACTGCTGCTTCGTCTAAACGGGACTGCCACCGGCCAGTCTGTTCGGCATTTTGACTCTGAATTTGTTCAAGATATGCGGTTGAAATAATACAATATTGCTGGTCCACTCATTAAAATCACAATTAAATTAATTCAATAAAAGAACTAAGTCCGAATGGCTGGGGGAAGCTCACTGGCAAAATCCCATGCGTTAGGCTACATTGGACTATTAGCGGGCTACAGAGGAATAGGAAATACTGCGAGTTACAAAAACCTGCTAATGTGCAGCCAGGTTGACTATAGGGTTATGTCCTGTCACATTTGCAGCAGGTCTCCCTGGCCTACCAGGGTCAACCGAGACGAAGCGATGAAAGGTAATCCAATCTCGATTTCTTGCGCGTTACGAGTTTTATTAGAGAATTTGAATTGATAGGTGCAACGATACACAATGGGCGAGACGTGAAAAAATCTTGAGCAAAAAGTGAAACACGAATTCATTCCTTTCAAGACAGGGGCTTTATGCAATTAAAAGGTACTCGGTTGACTAAAGTATCTAATCATGGTTAGTAAACAACTTAGTCAAGTCCGAATTGAAATTCCAACCTGCTCATGACTCTGAGTGCAATTGTGATTGTCACACAGTCCATGACGATGACGACAAGGAACTGCTAAAAACATTAATTGGCTGATTGACTGATTTAATATATTATGTGGGATGTCATGCCATGCAATCATACTTTCAGTAATAGTATTACTTAAAATTGCCAAAGCTTGATATAATCATCATGGGAGGGCTAGTTCTATCAGCTATATATACGATGAGAGAAAGCAAAGGTAGTATTACACCAGAATATTACAATATAAAGCTTATTATCATGTATAGTAGCATTTACTATTTGGAATCTCTCCTCTGGCGCCCAGGATTTCATTATAATCAGTTACATTTCTTGAAAACCCTACTTGCTTGAGAGTCACTGACATGCAAAGCCGGCCTAGCACCAGAGTAAACAGAGTAAATAGTTGAGTAAAGCTTTCAATAGCTGTTTCAGTAAGGTGATGAATTTTTTTTAATCGTTCCATTTGCCCAAATCCTACCTCAGACATTAAGACATTGCTTGGAATTTGATGTTCAATTTCCTTATCTGGCCCGTTTCTTTTTTTTTTCAGAATGAACTGGAATGACAAACTGATATGATCGGTAAGACTTGTTTCATTAGAGCGTTCTAGTATCGTAATCAATGCTTTTCAACTACTTTACGGCAATTGTTTCCAGCTAGATTGAAGCTTAACTAGGGTTTGTGACTTTAAAATCAAGCATACAATTTCATTCTACCGATTTAATAACTTGGCCTGGAAGTATAGCGCTTTAAACTACAAATATATCTCAATCAAGTATGTGAAACCAAATGCCGTTGAAAAATTATGGTTGTAATAAAAGAAATAAGTATGAAGGTAAGGCAAAATGTAAACGGGAATACTTCTAGTTGGAATAGTTGCCAGTTATGTGAATTATTTCATTTGGGAGAGAAAAAAGTCCCCAGTTTAACTACACTAGAGACGGCATATTTCGTCACAATGAAAATACTGCCAACTTTTCTGGCATCAATCAGTGTAGCTCCATTAGTTCATTCAGCATCACTTTACTCATTGACAAAAGAGTTGTTTCAAAATGCAATAGCTAGTGAATGGGTTTTTTCGTCACCACAGGATATCCCGGAACATTGGACGGCTGCTGATATTAAAACATGTCTAGGAAATTATGTTGATGAGAGTGGCATGCAAGCGCGACGGTTACTGGATCTTGGCGATGGAAATAGGATAATAGGTGATACGGAAATGTCAAAGTTTAGATATAAGCGTGAAGGTCGTGGGTTCATGGACATAACGGATCATTTTGAATTCTATCAAGAATTGGAGAGGCGTGGCGCTGAACTGCCAACACAAGATGATTTTCCAGAGAGATTGGGGTACGTGGATACGCTGGGCAAGCAGATTATAGGCCAATTAAACCAGACAAATTTGGAGGTAAGCTTAGCACAGTTGAGTTCATTTCACAACAGGTATTACAAAAGCAAGTACGGACTTGAGGCGAGCTTGTGGTTATTAGATCAGGTCCAGGCTATTGGAGATAAGGCCAACGAGCTCCGGGGGAATGAATTGTCTGTGCGGAAAGGGTCTACCAGCAGACAGGCTGGAAAGGTTACGGTTGCTTCATTCACTCACAAATGGGCCCAACGGTCTATCATTGCAACAATTTCTGGTACTCTTGCGAGAAAAGAACGTCCTTTTTCTCAAGGTGGAAGTAACTCTGCACCAGGCATCATTATCTCAGCTCATTTGGATTCTACAAACTATATACTTCCTTACATTATGCCATCACCCGGCGCTGATGACAATGGTTCAGGGAGTGTCACTATTCTTGAGGCCTTCCGTGTATTGGCGTGTAATCCTGAATTTCAACCAACCACAACAATACAGTTTCATTGGTATTCTGCTGAAGAAGGCGGATTGCTGGGATCTCAAGATATTTTGACGGGGTATAAGAAAAAGGATGTGAAAGTAAAAGCGCTTTTTCATCAAGACATGACAGGATACCCGGGCACTAAGACATTTTCTGATGGGATCGTAAAACAAACGGTTGGCGTGCTTACTGATCATGTTCACGCAGGATTGACTTCTTTTGTGAAGCGCTGCATTTCTTCTTACACAAGACTAGATTACCGCGACCAGACCTGTGGGTACGGCTGTTCAGACCATGCTTCGGGCACGCGTGTTGGATATCCGACTGCATTTGTAATTGAATCGGCAATACAAGATTCCAATCCATTTGTGCATACGGTTATGGATACACTGGATAGACTGTCGTTCAAACATATGATGGAGCATACCAAAATGACGGTAGGCGTTGCTATTGAGCTAGCCATGCACAAATTCCAGTCTTCTCATTAGCTCAATAAAGCACAATATTGTGTAACTGTATATACATTTAATAAACAAAACAAAAACAAAAAGACATGCATTCTATAATTAAACAGCTTAGTGATGAACTTCCTGCTCGTGCCATTCCTTGGACGCCATTTGCTTGAGCCGACTTAATGCGCGAGCAAACGCAAAGCGTTCTTCTTCACCTGAAAACATGCTGGTTGACTCTAAAAAGTCATCATCAGTACTTGTACCCACCACAGCAGCGTCAATAGCTTCGCTTGCCATATTGGTCAGTGTAGCGTTGGAATTCCTACTGGCACCCGCATGTGCCGCACCAGCCACAGACCCATCTGTATACTTTGGAATTTCATCTGTAAACAAATGTTCAAACGGCCTTTGGGCAGTCACAGCTATCTTTGCGGAAGATTCGTAAGCCGCATCCAAGAAAGTAATGAATCGCCTTGTAACATCACGCTCACGGACTGAGAGTAAAGGAATATCGGTAATAACAATTGCTGGGAAATTGCGGGTGATTTCCAAGTAGTCGGCGGCGCTCATGGGTCGTCGGCAGAGTTGTTCAAATGAGAATTGGGCTACTACGCCCATGACGCATTTTGGGATTGACACTGGGCGGCCCCAGATATGGAGGTCGACATTCTGGTCGGGCTTCTTGCCCTGCGAAAAGTAATTAAACCAGCGGTCAGCATGGGCGTCAGCTTGTCCCTGAACGTCTTCCAGCGTTTTACTCAAAGAAGGGGGGAAGAAGTAAGTCCCCTGACTAGGACGGTCGATTTTGCGGTAGTCTGTTGGCGACTTGAGATAAATGATATGGGACTGGTGCTTAAGGAGCTCAATACATGGTATAAAGGATTTGCGTTGAACGCCATCCTTATAAAGCTCATCGGGCGCCCGGTTAGAAGTCATGAAGAGCACTGCGCCATGAGATGGCGACATGAGAATGTCTATAATGCGCCTAAGAATCATGGCATCTGCTACATCAGTAACTTGGAACTCGTCAAAACAGAGCACATTTGCTTCCTGGGCAATAGCTGAAGCAATTGCCGGTGCTGTATCATAATCACGCCCATGTTTTTCATGGAGCGCAAACGATTTCTTGTGAACATCCTGCATGAATGCATGGAAGTGTATCCGTTTCCTTGTTAAATGGGGTGGGATAGTCGTGTAAAACATGTCCATCAGCATGGTCTTGCCGCAGCCAACATCTCCGTACAGATATATTCCTTTGGGCTGGTTTCCGGGACCGGTTTGTGTAGAGGAGGATTATGGCTGGTCTTGTGAGCAATGGTGCTACTACGAGTATAGACAACAGTGAACAAAGTATGGACCCTACACTGGCAGAAAAGGCACGAGTTCTTCACAATAAATACGAAAGCCTACTAATCGCGCTAAGAGAAGTTGTTCGTGCTATCCAGGAATTAGAGTTATCAATCTCAGCTACGCAAATGAAAGACCCTCTTCACGAAGAATTCTTACAACAATTAAATATTCAGAGTCGCCTTCTTCTCAGCTGTGGTCAAACACTGTGCATGGGATTGTACGCTCTTGATAGTCAAAGGACAAGTACATATCATTCCACTATTGATCTTCCAAATGATTTAAAGGCTGTAAGTTTGAATTTTATGGCATCCCCGTCCTTCAGCAGATCTACCCGAGGTCCCGGTTCCAGAGCAAACGGAAACGAATTAATTTTTCACAACAAGCATGGCTCAAACTCAAAGGGAGCGCGGTTAAAACGAGCTCCGTATATTCCACCAGATTATAGAATGAATCGGGCGGTCTCCACTGTACAAGAATTGGTGCAGGAATGGTATGAGGGCATAGATGGAGGGCCTAGTGTGAAAAGTTTGGAATGCAAGTATGGATCTAAATGGAGGTCCAAAAATGATGCAGAGCGCGTATTCCTCGGCCGCCGAAAAGTCATTATTCAAAGAATAGAAGAGCTTGAGAAGACAAGTACAAAAACACGAGACGTGATTGTGCATGAGTTGGAGGAGGAGCGCAAGGCGCTGGGCAAGTCAATAGATGGGCTGGGACGGTACTACAGGAATTTGTCATCTATTGCTAGGAAAGAGAAGAACATCTCTGTGTCATAAAGTATTGTATTGTATCTAAATATTATAATTTATTTCATTAACAATTAATTATCTGGTTTCATGAGTCAGGTTTAAAAGGGGGACTTTTGATGAAGACACTTTCGTCACGTACTTTTGTCCGATTTTCGAAAAATAGAATTTGGGTTTATAAAGGAGACTTAATTTTTTACACGACTTTTTCCACTTTTTCCAAGTTTTTGATTCCAACCTTGCCTCATTGTATGTTTGGACTAGAATTTGTTCTCTAGTAAGCTATTAATTAAATTATTTTTGCTTCATAATTATTCAGTATGGTTTTCGCATTGAAATCAGCTCTAGTAGCAGCATGTTTAGGATCTGCACTACTAGTGAATGGCCACGGGATTGAAAGTGACAGTACCGACACTTGGCAAGTCCGACACATGAAGGAAGAGCATGGATTCGACGAATTTGATGCCACGTCTTTCTTTAAACTGCATGACATGGACGGAAATGATGTTTGGACTAACAATGATATTCTCAATTTGTATGGTCTGCTGAACCAGGAGTTTGTTGGCGACGGAAGTGGAATGGGAAAGCACGAGGAGTCCACGAAAATCAAGGATGAGACCAAAAATGAGGTTATAACATCGGTGCTGGGCTTGATTGATACCAACAAGGACGGACTAGTCTCCTTAGATGAATGGAAGAGCTTTACTGATGCGGGAAATGAACTGCCTGACTTTGGGCTGGGACCAGGTCATCACGGAGACTACGAATACGAATATGAAGGTACGGTTTTTTTTTTCAAAAAATATCTTTTATACTTTACTAACGCTGCTTCTTAGTTCATCACTGGCTTAAGTACCACGCGAAAGACGACCCCGATGTCAAGATTGTGCACAAAGAAGATATCGAGCACGAGGCTCTCTATCATGCCCATGAACACGAAGACAATCCTACAGACCATCAAGAAATCAAAATCATCAAGTTTTCCAGGTTTGGAAACTTTCATGCCAACAACGTTCCTCCTAAATTTTTGAAATAAGGGAAAAATGAAAATAAGGGCATATAATTAGAGTCCTGAGTTTAAGCCATAGAATTTTTGGCTGGCCCCAGATGAATGAACTATGGTAAACAGAAAGGAATATATATTCAATGTATAACAGGCATGCAAATGGAGACTTATTTTACTACTGGCTTACTCAATCATAATACTGAATTATAAGCGATATAAGGTACCCGATGAATAAAATTAATATATTGTTTTCTTGTAGATATAGTGCCACTTTTTTTTTTTTTCATTGTAAAGGGCATGAAGAGTACTAATACTCAAGTCAAAACATTGGCTTTCTGAAATTTCGGAGGAATTAAAAGGCGTTTCTTACTTTAATAAAGTATAGCTGAGACATTCGAAATATTTGAGAAAAAATACGAAGAAAGCAAAACGTCCTATCACTTGTTTGATAATTCTGTCAGAGTAGTCCCCGCTAAAATAATTTGACTTCCAAAGCCTCTACAAGACCTACAGTAAGGTTTAAGAATTACAAGACTGAGAGAGATTTTGTTATAAGTGTGAGGCTCCAGTAACGAAAGAGCATTAGACGAAATAATTTGGATTTAGTACCATAAACCCAATATTACAATCATTACATTCAATTTCGCCTAAGTTCGAGTGTCTTAGGTGCCAGGATGAAGCTGTTTAACTTTTAAAACAGAGATGAGACTCACGTTAAACTGCGGGCATGC
>JAKVQY010000059.1:0-32117 GCA_030463045.1 Geotrichum macrosporum | reverse complement strand
TTATTTCTCCATTTATTAAATAAAAGGGCAAGCATTGCTTCCAAGTAAAACGGGGTCTGAATGTCCGACTGGGGATTACCGTTATTCAAAGTCGGTGATTTTGGATTTATTTTCAGTGTGCATTGAAATAAATGCATATTTTTTTCTTTTTTCTTATCTAACTGACCAGCAGTTGAGTTGAATCTTTAAAAAGCATTAGTACTGGTTTTCAAAGGTTTTGTGAAATGCTGAACATTGTAAAACTGCAGCAAACAAGATTTAAAAGTTGTAAATATAGCCAAGTTAGAGTTGCAGGGTTTAAATCCAGTAAAAGTATGACCAAGTCCTAAAAGCATCGCAAAGTTTGTATGAACGACCTAGTTTAGCCCCACAGTAGGTATATTTTGTGATAGAATTCTTAAAAGTGGAGCTTATTAGCGAAACGAATCCATTCATATACTGAAGATCATGTATTGATATAATTGCTAGGTTTTTCTTCTTAAATACTTCAAACTTGGTTTTGCAAAAACAATTGTTATGTGCATTTTGACAACTTCAAATTGTCCTTCTTCACTTGAAACGAGAGCTCGAAACATCAATACTTAGAATCGATTCTAAAAACTTTTATAAAACGACGTTTCGAAATTTTTCTTGCAATGAGCTGGAATTTGTGGCTGTAATTCTGTTACATTGTTTTTCTTCCAACAAGTGAAGTTTTTTATAGTTATTTCTTCCATTCATTATTTACATAATGGTAATTTTGAAAAGTTTTGTGCTAAAAGTGCCTGAAAAGGAAATAGTGTGGCTGAAATACTCTCAGTTGTTCACAGAGATCAGACTTTCAAGTATATTATTTCTTAATTTCTGTAATTAGGACTCTCGAAAACATCTCTTAAAATAAGAAAATGACAATGATGCTTCTTCAATTGTTCATTGTTTTTGAACAATTATCATTGTACTTTTTGCAAGGATGACAAACCTAAATACGGCTATACTTTTTTCCTATGGAATGCCTCAAATTCTACACAATGTTCCGCTGTTAAAATTCCAAAATTAGTAGAAAAGCTCAAAAGTTGAAACTTGCAGTAGCCAGCTGTCACTATTTGAAAATGTATTTTAATGGTCCTTTTTGTTAATTCTTTCAGCAGACTTGAGTCAAAGATGTTGCGTCAACAAAAAAACAGCTTTCAAACCGGAATGTAAAATATGCTGAGATAATCAATTATTTTCATCTTAGCTTTAACATATAACTAAACTATAACCACAAAAATAGCTTTAATATCCAGAATTTTTTTTCCTATGATTTAGGTAATCCCCTGACTTCCAATATAGAATAAACTTCTTTGAAAATGTCCTCAGATTATTTTTATGCTTATTTCCCTAATTTACTTTTGCTAAAGCGTCCGTGGAAGTTTAGTTATTCAAAACAGATTTTCAATAATTAACACATAACAGAGTAAGCTACTATAGCAATTTTGTAATATAGCTCTTCATTTTAAAAGCTTCTTACCAAGCAATTTCAGAAATTTTACTATATTACTCACGTTTTCAAAAAGTCTGACTTAAAAAAACCTTTGTGACAATAAAAATGTAAAAGCAAATTTTGCTCCATTAAGAATCAGGCAACAGTAAAATTTATGTACCATACCTGATCAGTTCAAATTTTGAAGCCTAATAAAATGGTAATAGAGAGTTGAAGAATTAGAGCGTCTACTAAAATAGGTAAAGTCTTGCAGCAAACAAACTAAAATATATGTGAAGTTTTTAAATCATTAAAAAATTGCGTCAAAAAATCTGGTCTTAAGAGAAGCCAAACTCTTGAAGCAGAATTCAAAAAGACCAAAAAAAGCAATTGCGTCTAAACTGCACAATATTGTACAAATTTCTACGAAGTGTTATCATTTTTTTCAACCTATAGAACTATTGTTAATATTCTTATCCTGAATGTCACAAATGTAACATTTTCGTAACCCACGCTGAAATAAAACCCATCATTGTTTCAGGACCCTGATTGCGTTGATTATACGCGTTTCTAAAAAATTTCTTTCTTTTCTAATATATTGATAGCTTGGAGTTACCTATTGGCGGTGCCAATATCAATTTGAGATCTTGAATATATAAATTAAATAGCTGAGAGAATTGGCCCTGTGTCCTGAAAAACATTTTTCATATTCACATTGGTTACTGCAAGCTTGCGCGCAGAATTAAAGTGAGTTGCCAGTTTTTTAATAGGAATCCTAAGTGATTATTGCTATTCTCTTTAAAAAAAATTACATCTGTGAACAAAAATTCCACTTTAATTTAGTAAAAATGCCAAAAATTTAATTTTAGGAATTGGGGTTAACTCAACATTTTTTAATCTACAGAATCCTTAAATACTTTGGATTGTATTGAAACTAGACAATCTTCAATAAAAAAAATTTCCCTATTTTGGACTTTCTAGCCTGAAAAAATTATGGAACCGAGTGCCCTGCTAGTCTAGCAGCATTCCAACAAACCAAACGGTTTAAGTTGTGGCCTAAACATTGAATTAAACAATGGTAATTTTGAAAATATTAAAAGTTGCAATCCGTCCGTAATTAATTATAAAACATGCATGCTAGAAAAATCGAACTCACATATTTGAAGTTATATATATTTTCCGGCTAAGCATCAGTGGGCTTTTCTTCGACAAACATAAATCAATCGACCAAAGTTTTTCTATTGAGTACTATAATTTTTTCAATGTCCAAATCCGGTCGTTTACAAAGTTAAGTCGAGTGTGGCGGCTCAGGAACCCACGTACCCAGCGTAAATAAACTTGGGTAACCTTAATTATCTCCAAGCAAACAGTTTCTAAAGAGCCTTGATTAATAGAAATAGAAGAGTTTCCAGTGTCAGCTTGCTGAAATTGAAGTCAATATTACTGCAAATAGTTTGCAGTATTTCTTTTCCCAATCAAAGAAATTTCTTCATTATATTGACAGATACATAAAAAAATTGACACAAGAGCATCCTCTTTGGCAAAGGGAATCTTTGGCCCTCGGAATGCGGTAATTTTAACTCACAGATCTCGTAAGGCAGCCTTTAAGTGTCTCCTTTAGAATCCTCACTCTCTTAATTCAATTGTGTAGGCAACCTCGGGTATCCATAAAAAAATTCAGCAATATATTTTGTACACTAAGACCTCCTTTCTTACAAGCCTTGATAGAAGCAAGTATTTTGTCTCTCCTTGCATCGTCTGTAAAAGATGGCATATCAACTCGATACGTTACACTAGAAAAAATTTAAATTACTCCATTAAGTCAAATTAAAAGTTTAAAGAGTGTCAAAAAATATAGGCACAAGTGTTTTTTGCTCAATTCTTTGCAAATATGCTGGAAACTCGTATGAAGATTATTGAGAATGAGTCTGGCAAATGTCGTTTCCTCTAGGCTAGAAACTAAGCAAGTTCATTTAGAAGGTTATCGTTTTTAGTAGTTAGTCCAAATGTTACCCTACATTATATTCTACTTAATAGGTCCATAGGAAAATCAGAGAAAAATCAGGCTAATCTCGATCACCACCAGAGTCAAAGTTACTAGGTTGATCTGACATCTAACACTGGTACAGAATAAGACGTACAATGGACCCTTTAGAAGAGCAAGCACAAGAACTAGAAGTTTTAGAGTCCATCTATCCTGATGAGCTTGAGCGTAAGTTGTTGGTTTCACTTTATATATTTATTATGCTGGGTAGTACACTAACTTCATGTCGAACAGAAATTAGTTCTACTGAGTTCACTTTACACTTAAAGTTAGACACTACGCCAGTGCAATACATCAATTTACTTATTGAATATCCTGTGGAATATCCTGAAATAGTTCCATTAATACAAGTCGAAGTTGGTGAAAAATGGATCCGACAGGATGGTGGAGAAAACGACGAGGAAGAACCTTACGAGGAAGAAGATGAAGAAGAAAATGAGGCTTTGCCATTTTCTGCTATTGCTCCAGCATTGCTGGAGTTGACTGCTCATGACTGTATTGCATTAAAAAAGAGCTTGGAGGAATCCGCAGAGGAAAACGTTGGTATGGCATCTGTTTTCACGTTGGCTTCCTTAGTCAAGGAGGAAGCTGAGGCAGTAGTGCAAGAGAAACTAGAAGCTGCAGAAAAAGAGAGGGAAAAAGAGATTTTACGACAGGAGGCTGAAGAGCAAAAGAAATTCATTGGCACACCAGTTAATGAAGAAACATTTAGTGCATGGCGCCTGAAGTTTCGAGAAGAATTTAAGTTGGATGAAAAGGATCATGTTCATACCATTTATGACAGCAAGGGACAGCCAAAGCTCACTGGAAGACAAATGTTTGAGCGCGGTCTAAGTAAGTTTGAAGATGAGGAAGATGATGATATTGAGGCTGGTGTCAACAGCTTGAAAGTCTAGTTTCATGTAATCTGATACCAAATACAAATTTTTTGGTTAACGATAACCTATATGTTTCAATTTCTACTACTATATCGTTACAACCTTTTGTGCAAATACTTCCTAACAACACTTGAACTTAGTCTTTCTTTAGCCAAACCCTATACGGAAGCCGTTTTGACTGAGCTGAAATTTGAAAATTGCCACAAGCATGGGTTAGGTTCCGAATTAAACACCTGTACGCCTTTTTTCAAGATTTCTTTTAATTTCGAGTACTCTTAACAGTTTGAGTGTTAAAGACTAAGAGTCTCTTTGATTCAATAATGGATGGACTTAAGGATACTTTAGCTAATATTTCACTTTACGACGTCAAGGCATACGTTCGCAAAGCTCAGAATGGTATGGAATACTGTGTCTCCTTTACAAACGAACGAACCACTTGTTAACCATTATGTTAGCTGTCTTGAATTTCACGGAAATGGAGGCCAAGGTAATAAGGAATAATTAAACAAGTTTATTTAGATGCTGACATTAATCTTAGGTTCGTGAGGCTACGAATAACGAGCCCTGGGGGGCTTCTAGCACCATGATGCAAGTACGTATGAGTTCAACTTTGAAACTAGGGATAAAATATTGACTAGCCATAGGAAATTGCTGATGGAACCAACTCATAGTATGCAAATATTCAGAATATCTTACAATTCATGCTCTAATGTCAAGCCAGCTCACAATTTCACGAAATTATGCCAATGATTTACAGGGTAAGTATAGAAATTCTCCAGATTCTTCTAAGCTTCTAACATTCTAAAAGAGATTTACCGAAAAATCTGCCCATGAGTGGAGACAAATCTACAAAGCTTTGCAATTACTTGAGTACCTGGTTAAAAATGGCTCGGAAAGAGTAGTAGATTACGCCAGATCTCACATTGCTGTAATTGAAATGCTCAAGAACTTTCATTACATCAACACCGAGGGAAAAGATCAAGGAATTAATGTTCGTAACAGATCAAAGGAATTGCTTGTTCTCTTGAATGATGTGAGCAAAATTCGTGCCGAGCGGAAGACCTCTAAAGCCAAGAGAAGCAAGTATTCAGGAACTGGGTCAACTCAATCTGGAGGATTTGGTGGCTCTGGGAAGAAGTATGGCGGTTTTGGAAGTGACACTGGGTCTTCTGATTTTGGTGCCTATTCCGGTGGTGTGTATGGTGATGGTGGGGGATTCGGAGGCAGTGAGTACGAAGGTCCTGGTTACTCTCGCAGCTCTCGAAGCCACGCAAATGAAGAAGATGATTTTGAAGAATACGAGGTGGCACCGTCCGCTCCTTCTAGTAGTTCAAAGAAGTCTTCGCAGGCACCACTTCCTCAGCGACCTCAGGCAGACTTATTTTCTTTTGATGACAGTGCTGCCTCAACTTCCAGTAACCCTCCTTTAGCCAATGCTACTGACGAAGAAGATGATGATTTTGCAGACTTTCAAAGTGCAGCTTCTCCGCAAACTACCGTTGTTCCTCCCAACATTTCGAAGCCATTACCTGCCACTCAGTCTGACAACATTTTTGATTTATTTTCATCTGCCCCTTCTTCCACCTTTCAATCAACTGCCAGTAGCAGCAACTCTACTTTACCTTCATTTGGCAACAACTCCAATCAGTCTGTTTCATACTCTTTTGGGTCAACCCCGGTTGGAACGTCGTCCACTACTCTCAGTGGGGCTTCTAGCACTGTATTTTCCAATGGCTCCAAGCCTAAGAAAGACACCAAGAATGATGCATTTGGCGATCTTTGGAGCTCTGCTGCTTCTAAGAAGTCTAGCAAGCCTGTTGCTTCCAGCCCAAGTGTTAAAGACAATGGGCCTTCTTTGATTTAATTAACAAGTTCTGTTTATATTTTGGCAGATAGTATAATAAAGTCAAGTTTTAAACGTAGGCCTAGTAAGAAATTCTTAAATCTATACATACATTACTTTTTATTGTTTTGAAGTTTTTCCTGTAATGTGGATGCGTACTTTCCTGGTGAATTCCTTCCAGTCTGACTAGCATATACTCACAAGTTTCAAATTGCTTCAAGTCCAATGTAAGACTTAAAAAGCCGATTCCAAAAGTTCCCAACCCTAGATCATGTACGCTAGAAATCCAATTTTTTTTTTCCCTCTACTTTTTGTCGCTTTACGAGTCCTCGTACTTTTTAACTTGAATAATTTACTTCTTTTGACTTTACGTTGGAAGTTTTTAAGTTGTGAAAGTTACCAAGCTATTAAGGATCCAAATGAATGCCACAAGTTCTCAACAGCTTACAGTTGAGGGTGTGTACCAGGCCCTTAATGCGGCCAGCTCTCAGGATGATGCGCAACAGCGAAAACTTGGTGAAGACCAGTTAAGGATTTGGGAAGTATTAACTCATTTCCATGAATATTTACAGGTATCTGAATTTTTTTGTTGTCAATTGATCGGTAAAGCTTGCTATATATCTAACTTGTTCGCAAGGTAATTTATTTGGATTCGTCATTGCCTCTTCCTGTCCGATGGATCGCTGCAATTTATTTGAAGAACGGCCTCATGAAATATTGGAGGAGATCCGCCGCCAAGTAAGTTTCTTACGTTTGAAATATGGGTTTCAAAAGCTAATCGCTGAAATAGTGGCATAAAACAGGCTGAAAAGGACGCAATCCGTTCAAAATTATTTGAATTAGCAAAGGAACCAAACAAACAACTCAACGCTCAAAACGCATTAATTGTTGCTAAAATTGCAAAGTTTGATTTTCCTAAAGACTGGCAAACAATTTTTGGAGATCTGGTCGGGCTGATTCGACATGCACAGGTAACGAATGACCTAATTCAACTTCACAATCTATTTGGAATTCTGAATCAAACTGTAAAAGCTCTCTCCGTTACTCGATTTGGTGCAGGTCGGTCTGGTTTCCAAAGTGCGGCTCCAGATTTAGTGAAGGTTACAAGTGAAATATATTTGCAATTAACTCAACAATGGATGCAATCATTTGATCTCGCTACTATGGAAGTAGGGTATCTGGCACTGAAAGTTACTGGCAAAGTTATATCTGAAGGCTACACGAATTGCAACAGATTCCCAGAAGCTTGTTCTTTTTTCAATAGCTCAGTTGAACACTTTGTGGGGTTTACATCCGTTTATGATAGTCAGCCTGGAGAGCTTATTGCAAAACATATTCGTGGCTTGGGAAAGATTTATACTCATGTCTTTGAGCGCCAGCCCGTGGCATTTATGTTGATGCAGGACTCTTTAAAGCTCATACAAACCTACTTGGCTATAATTGAAAACAAGTCTACTCTTCTTCAGCAAGTGGGAAATCCTGATCAGGATGAAGAATTAACTGAGTTTTGGGAAAAAATTGTTGTGCAAGGATTATTGTTGGTTAAAAAGGTAATGTCTCTGTTTTACAAAAACGGGGTCTCCACAATTCGTTACCGTACAGAGGAAGATAGGGCAGAGTCTAAGGCTGCATTTTCTCTTCTGGAGACTGAATTTTTTACTCCAAGTATTATTACAACTTTTGTTTCTCTACTTCTTTCCTCTTACTTTAAGCTCACGCCAAGAGACTTAGAGTCTTGGAAATCCGATCCCGAGGAATGGATTACTGAGCAGCTGAATGATTCATGGGAATATCAGGCACGTCCCTGTGCTGAAAAGGTTTTTACTGACCTACTAGCAAACTTTAAGACAATTGTTTCACCCACTGTGCTTCAATTTATTGAAAATGCTAGTCAAAGTGACGATTTGCTGATGCGAGATGTTGCGTATAATGCTTTTGCAATTGCAAGTACTTCTCCCTTTGAAAATATTAGTTTCGATAGCATGCTTACGCAAGTATTCCTACCACATGGGTATGCAACAGGCTCAGACATGTGCAGCATTATTAGAAGGCGTATTGCAATCATTATTTCAGAGTGGGTTTCCGTTGAATGCAGCGCTGAAAGCCGAATTGAGATTTACAAATTAATTCAGCATTTTTTAAACCTCGATGACCCTCTAAACGATAAGGTCGTCAAGCTATATGCATGTCAAGCATTACGATACACTGTGGATGAATGGAATACAAACTTGGACGATTTTATCCCATATTTACCGCCACTACTAGAGCGCATGTTTATGCTTCTTACGAAAAATCTGAACTTGATAGAGTCTAAGAAATTTGTACTACAAGTTTTGTCAGTTATTGTTGACAGGGTGGAAAGGCAGATTGCCCCCTTTACCGATATGATTCTGCAAATTTTGCCACCCCTCTGGGACGCATCAGAGGACAATTACCAAATGAAGTGCATTATTCTGCAGACTTTGGCGAATCTTATTTCATCAACTGGAGAAAACTCGACAAAATGTTATTCTCTAGCCATGCCTATGCTTCAAGTTGCTGTTGACTCTTCTTCTGAACTGTTCACTTATTTATTGGAGGATGCTCTCCCATTGTGGGAGGTCCTCACTGAAAATGCACCCGCAGTCAATGAAGACTTGCTAAGCTTACTTCCTTTGTTGATCAATCTTATTGAAAACAATACTGAATCCTTGACGTTGGAAATAAAAATTCTAGAGTCATACGTTCTCTTGGATAGTAATTATTTGATCACAAACTTTGGATCACAAATGTTTAAATTGTTTGCACTTTATCTCCCAAACATGACTCTAGAATCATCGTCATGGATCAATTCTACTATTAACCTGCTTGCACTCAACGCTCCGTTCGAAGCCTATGGGGATGCATTGATGCAGTCTGGCTTGTTCCCTTCGTATTTAGCAGTTCTTCTTGGTGAAGAATCATCACCCATCACATGTGTTGAAATTCTAAGTAACTTTTCCCGTATGATTCTGCAAAATCCCGATGCTTTTCTTCAGTTTCTCAGCATGTCTGCATTACCTGAGACCTATAAACCGCCTAGTGGCACAATTTCCACAACCCAACCGTCTGTCTTGGAAGCAGTACTAGATAATTGGATTTCAAAATTTGACAATATGGGACATCCTCGTGAACGAAAGCTCAACGCTCTTGGCATAACTGCTTTTGTAAAAACAGGCTGTGAGCCGGCCATGAGCAAGTTGCCTGACATTGTTGCTGTATGGACTCAATTGCTAGATGAAGTCAGCGAGTCTAACGTTGGTGATGCTGATATCTACTACTCTGCTGAAGAATACTTTAATCCTAACGAATCTATGATCCGTGCTTCAATCACATCTCAGTACCCTACTCCCCAGCATCCTGATCCCAACGGTGCAGATATGGAGGCTCTGATGTCTCCAGAAACCCGTCGCCGTAGAGCGCTACATTCCTTTGATCCTGTCCACACTGTCAGACTTAAATCCTACATTTCAGCAGCAATTGAGCATGTTCAACAGCTATCCCCAGAACATGCTCAATTCTTGGCAACTAATTTGGATCCTTCTCAAGTAGACACACTTGCAGGAGTACTGAGATTGCCTTGATCATGCGTGAATCTAGACCATATTAGTATCAAGATAGTTTTTTAATAGATTAGAAATAAATTATTACTTTTAATGTACATGAGATGATTAACTGTTTGTCTGCTGATATTTGCAGGTATTGTGAACCCATAGAATCACAGTTTCATAACATAGAGCATATTGTCTAAGTACTTGAACCATGGACAAGCGCTGGCGGCGAAAGTTGTGCACTGCACGATATATGAGGTCTTTTGATTCATATGCATTTCTGTCATCTAGCCTTCCCTGCTGATGCTGACTGCTACTTGGAGGTAACATGAGTGCAGGTGAAGTCGAGTGGAACGGAGACAAAGGAGGTTGCAACTGAGAAAGCGGAGCCTTTTTCATTTGTTGTTGGAGCAAGTTTATTACTGAGTCAACTGTGCAAAATGTGCCTGTGCGTCCGCACCCTGCTGAGCAGTGAACAAGAGTCCAAGGTGATTTCATGTCTTTACTAGAGGCCTTTTTGGTTTCATCTCTTATGTATTGTTCCCTCATTTCCAAATACTTGTTCTTCATTTCGCACAACGCAATTAAATCTTCCGGGTAAGCAGGCGAACCTAAGTCAGGCCAAGAAGTGTACTGAATTTGAATGACAGGATGAGAGTCTGAAGGTATTGAAGAAATAGGATGACCACCCTCACCACTCATATTGTCATTCTTGCTGGAAGTCAAAATGAACTTGCGAATGATGACTGAAGTTCCGGTCTTTTCTGAAAGTAAAACACGTTCTGAAGATGACTTTGTGAGAGAGACTGTGCCATACGTGCTATCATTCCAATATTTGTGGCACTTGATAGAACCTCCTTCTGACTCGGCTGTAAGCATTACAATGACGGGAATTTTCTTGTCCCATACTACATGCCAGAAATCTGTGAAAGTTTCCGGAAGTGGACCCTGCGTAGCAATGTACCGCAAGTTTGATCCAGCAGTCGTAATATAACTAGCATTAAAATAGTCAGACGAATCCTTTGAAAGGTAGTTGTGCTCCGTCCGTCGCGAAACTGCCTGCGAAGGAACAGAAACGTTGCCAGTGCTATCTGTGAGTCGCGGCAATTCAGGAAGTCGGACTCTGGTATGATCGTAAGGCCAGATATTGGAATACCTGTTTTTTGCACCCAATTCAACACCTGCTGAAAACGAATACTTCGTATCACCTTCATCTGAAGCCGCACTTACAGGAGATGAGTTCGATGAGGCACAATGAGAAACTCTAGATCCACGATTGAATGCATTTTGTAATCTGACCTTTTCAGCTTGCTCAATGTCGTAGAACCGACGGGTAATGTGGCGAGGCCCCATGTCACTGTTTATAATAGCTTGAAGCCATAACGGGAAATAGCTTTTGATTTCAGAAGGAGTTAAATCAGCTGGTAAAGAGATAGGTGAAGGATCTTCGACATCGGAAAGATCTAAAGAAGCACGAATGTTAGAAGCGAACGGCTTTAAAGGACCGTCTTTAGTACTGTTTGAAGGTAAGCTGAATCCTGTCAAAACAGGAGGGAAATTGAAAGTATGAGAAGGTGTCGAGAACAGATTATTGCTTGGCTGGCTACTAGAATGCGCATGGCTGGGTTTGTGAGCTTGCACTGCAGTTCCTATTGACTTAGTAGTAGACGGATTTTTGTCAAGAGTATCTTCAAGAGACGGAGTAGAGACAGGAAGTTGCACATCCAACTCGTCCACTAATGAAGGGCAATTTTTCTGGAACGAAGCAAACCCCCCAGTGAGAAAGTAAAGGCGGCCTTTAAGATTTTCTGCACGACTAAACTTGATGATAGTATATACAATAGGTGAATGAGAGGATGCTGTAATTTCGTTAGTTGACTCGTCGTAAATAATAATCGCCTTATATTGAGCCAAATTTTCTATAGCCGCACGCTGATGAGGAATCATGCAGTCACCAAACCGTGAAAGAACAAAAGTAGGTCGTTTAAGAAGAGTCGATGGAATGCAAATATTTACTGCCGATAAAATTCTATTCTTGCTATATTGGGTGAAAGGGCGGACATCCACCGTGAGGATTGACCCATTGGTATTGGGATTGGACAAAAATTTTCCTAAATCAAGAGCCGAAATAGGACTTAAATTAGAAGGAATGTCCAGTTTATTCACCAGTGAATTAACTGGAAGAGAGGGAGATCTGAGTTTATGGTTGCGAATTATTTTAGGGAGAGGCCCGAAACCAACAGGTAAGGAAAAAGCCTTCGACTCAAGAGGACGTGGCTTGTCTAAGGAACTGTTTATTGCGGAGCTCTGCCCCCTAAAGTCGTTCTTAGATATTGAAGCTGCCGTTTCCGCGGCAGCCTTGGCTTGGAGTTGTAAAAACTTTTCAGGCTCTGTTGGGAGCAAGTTCAAACCTTCTACGGTTTTTCCTATCTTGGACTGATCATCGGGAATTGTAGCAACTTTTGATGGGTTGGTTGCGCCAAAAAAGGAGTCACCTTGAAAAAAATTAAAGTTTTGATGACGCGGTGTTGATTTTTCGCAAAGTTCCATCCTTGAGGTATCCTTTCCTATTGAGACATGAGTTTGAGCATCAAAGGGTACCATACTATGCTTAGGAAAATTAAGTGCGACGGAGGATCCAACTAAAGTTGGAATTAGAGGTGTCTGAGGACCTGCCGAGGTCCCTGGTAAAGCGGTGAGAGAGTAATGAAGAGGGTGAGGTTCTGGAAGTTGTGAGGTCTTGGTCGCAGGACCAGTCAATGGGGGTGCCAACCCATCTATTCTCGATGGCGGAAGTGTTGTTGAAGTGTAAAAGGATGAGTTCGGTTGAACGTGGTTGTTGAAATAAGAGGGAGAAGAATCGGTGTTATTATTCTGCAATGTGGAAGAAGCATTAGGAGTTGCTTTAATCTGGTGATCGCTCGACGTTATATTTTTGGCAGTGAGTTGGCTAGACAAATCGATTTGTGGGTGTCTCCCAGATATATTTAGTTCTTGAGATGATTGCTCAGGTTGAGTGTACGACACAGCGTGCGGCGAATTAAATGAAGAAGATGCATCTGTAGACATTTAGAGAGAAGTTGTCTGATATGGCAAAAGTATCTGGTAATTAGGAGAATTCTCAGTCACAAATTTGACTTTATATACTCGAGTGGATGCGCAAGTTGTATATTTGTGCAACAGTTCAGTTTAAATGTCTGAAGGTTTTCAAATATAAGTATTAACTGAAATGTTGTGGGCAAAAGAAGTAGTACAAGTAAAGAAGTGAGTAAGAAGTAGAAGAAGACAAAATTTTAATAATAAAATCAGTTTTGAAGTCCAAGGAAAGGAATCTTTTGACATTACCAAGTACGTGTTGTGGCGGTTCAGTTTTTTCCGTTTTTCGGTGACGTCACTCGCAACGATTAGGAAGAGTTTATTTCTATACAGAGTTTTCAGCAAATTCCACTCGAATACTCCTGCTGCAACCAAAATTAGCGCTAGTCGCCTCAGAATTATTTCTTGTATGGAAATCTCATAGCGTTCAACTTTTATGTGCTAAGCTGAAGTGGCGACGCTCAGAAAGAAGTAATGACGTAACGTCGATGTTAGTTGAAGACGTTAAAAATTACATTGTGATCGAACATAGTCCTATTTCAGATTTAATCACCTTTAATTATTTGTAATATTTTGTCATCATTATGTTATAATCTTTTTAAGTATTATCTAATAAAAACAAACATATGCTTCCAATCTTCGCGTGTCACGTCAATATTACACGACATTTTCTTCTCAAGATAAATTCAAGATAACTCAAAACAAAAGAGCCTCCAATACTCATAGAGCCCGGTCTCTTAAATGAACCTAGGAAATACTATAGCTTGCTGTGAGCTGGTATCTTTTTTTTTTAAGTTGCCTCAATGGAAAATGGAAGCACCAAACCAAGTCCTATGAATCACTTGCAGGAACCAATTCACACAACTGCGTTTGATCCCAAACGAGTATTTGCTCCTATTGAAAAAAATGCTTTCCCTCCGGCGGGAATGGTAGACAAAAAGCAGGATGTTGTCTCTGAGCTTTCAGATTTTGGGGGAGCCGGTGCTTCCTCAGGCGAAGAGTTCGCATCGTTAACGCGACGAATCCATAATGACAATTTCAACATTAAATTCAAAATCCATATGATTAACAAAATGCTGGACGAAGGAAGTCCTGCATCGCCCCAATTACTGGAGGATTTAAAAAGGATGGAATCAAAAGTATCACAATCAGAACTACGATATGAACGCCTAGAAAGAAAAATTCAGCTCAAGAAACGAAGAAAGCGAAAACTAAGGCCGTGTTTGCCGCGAAATGAGCAAAAACGACTGGATGCGTTGAAAGACGAAGTGGTTGAAGGAGAGAATGATTCAACACAGGAGCTGCACTTGGGGTATCTTGATGATATGTCCTTTTCGGCTGTGGAACGGGAGCATAACGATATGGAAAAAAAATTCCAAGATTTACTGGGCCCAGGTATATTTAATTCTCAATCTCCAATGAAGAATTCTACAGTCCAGTCGAAAATTCCTATGCCAGCTCGCGACCTAGCTTTGCCGTCCATACAAAAACCACCTGTTCGTGCTGCTAAGTTTAAGTTTGATATTCCTTCAACCGTGCAAGCTGTTAATTCTGTCAATGAAGATAACAAGAACGGAGCTACAAACTCTTTTCCACAGCCTAGGAAAATTACCAGATTTGTCTCTACTACAGAATCAGTTGCATCAGACTCACCAGCTCCGCCTGTTGAACCTGAAAGCTTCCAGACTCCTGTTAAGAATCAGTGGAAAATACCAGACATTACACGCCGAAAGCAAACGCCAGCTCACCCTGGATTGGCTACAATTCAACAGCAGATCACAAACCTGTCGATAACTGACATCACAAGGGAAGATCCATTTTCGGCTGATAATTCACCCCAAACACAGCCGCAAGAAGGAATTTTAATATCACAAAACGAATATAATGAGCTAATTTCACTACGAGACATTGTATCTACTCAGAGCGAGCAAATATCAAAGCAAGCGAAACGGATTGAGTTACTTAACTCCCTTGTAAATGGATACAAGAGTTCTGCTCCTCTACGCCCGTCTACTGTAGGTCATGCCCATCCTATTAAAGAAGACTTTGCTCTATCTCAAATGGGCGAAAATACGACTTCCGCAACAGTTTACTATGATCCTGTTTCAACATTACGCAGTGATCATTGTCTGCCAAAATCCGCAATCAACAAAATAATTGTTGGTCTTTCCAAAGTCTACGATTCCATTCGAAAAATTCAACAGACACCACATGAAACTATATCGTCTTTACAAAATTCTCTGCTAGATCTCACCTTAATGGTTCAAAATTATGAACCCTCTTCAAATTCGGCTTCCAAAGACGTACCCTTGGCAAATGTCCCCTTAAACAACGCTTCTGCTGAACAACAGTTGCTCTTGTACAGATATGAGTCTAGTCGTCAAAAAAACGTTGTAGCAGATCTCCAGTTCATTAATTCCCTGCAAAGCAGGCAAATTCAAATGTATCAAACTACAAACAAAACACGTATCCAGTTTTTGCGCTCTATGGGCTTACTTCCTCCAGTTAAGAATAATGACTACAATCCTGCAAAATACATTCGTGGGCGTGGATATACTGCAAATGATAATCGACCCAAATCCAAGGGAGCTGATCGGTTGCGTGCAGTTGTTTTCTGTATTATGAGTGCTCAGAGGTTTGCACGACGCTTGAATATTCGAAATAAAGAGAAGAACGAATTAAAACAGCAGTTAATCGAGTTAAGTAGAGGAGTAGATTAAGAATTGATTTATTCTATGTTGAAATTAACAATAAAGGAATCCAAACTTAGTACGCTATACCTATATGTGTGCGAGTATGGAAACGAATTTGAATATAGTGTGATATGAAAATATTATAAATAGTTAAATGGTTAAATGGTTATGCATACTCAATGATATGCTATCAATCTTCCTCAAGAGTACGTAATGCTTTCCGGTCTTGACTTCAAGAGTGTTCAAAGCGGAGCTTAAACGTAAGGGGGCCTTCAGATCCTGGAGTAATCGAAACCTGCTCTTGATGGCCAGGAACATGGTCGGCACTCCATTCAGCCTCACCGTTGTACAAGATGGTATCGCCATCTTGTGTGAATTGAGCAAGTCTATTACCTCTCTTGCAAGACAAAGCGCCGGCCACAACATCACAAGGCCCACGTGAAGAACGCAGAGAAACACCACCAAATTCAGCTTCGACGAGCTTGAAGCTAGCACATGTGCCGGATGTAAACCAATTGCCAGTAGAGATAATGCAACCTTCTTGCCCTTCTAACTTAAGGTACCCACTGTTACCGCTACCACCACCGCCGCCGCCACCGCCACCACCGTGACCAGGAACAGGCGTGCCTTTTGGAACAAAGTAAAGTTCTTCAGGGCAGCTGCTCTTGCTATCAGCGTCGGCAGGAGTGAAAGTTCCAGATGCAACTGACCCTCTCAAACTAAAATAATACCATACTTCAAGTAGCGCACCGTTTTTGCATCCTAAGCGAACACTGTGCCCTTGAACATGCTTAGACAAGGCGGCCTCAATGTCAGCACGTTTGTACTTCTTCTCAGTAGTTGGGATGATATTTGCATCAGCCAAGAATTCAAACGTGGGCAACGTATCTTGAAGGCCAACTACGGACTTGAAGAAATCCCCCACATATTGATATTTTTCCGCATCTTCGGAGTAGCAATTAGGGTTGACAGTAGACATGCATGTGCCATGCTTGTTAAACTCATGAAGCCAAAGGTCTTCATCACTATGACCCATGTTCTTCCAAGAGTAGCTCATACGAGTAAGCAAGTCCTCCATTCCTAAACCCTCAAGAGTTTGTGTGACATTCTTGATACCCCAGGATGGATTACAAAATTGCATGAACCCACCATTGCACTTGTCAGACCATAGACCATGTGTAGTGAACAGGTCGCCAGGTCCAGTTTGTGGATAAAAATCCCAGAACTGAGTGGCCAAAAACAACCCGTTGGATGCTTCTAAGCAGCAGGAATCTTTGGTTCCAACAGTGCAAGACAACGGCACATCAATAGGACACGTCTCGTGAAAAGGAGCATCGCGGGCTGGAGAAATGTAGGTGTGTTCAGATTCAAGTGCTAGATGCTGTTGTTGCAATTGTTGAAAGAAAAGAGAATGCAGACTCCAAGAGAGAGTAGGTGACAGCAATGGCATACTGCTCAATAAATGTTTGAGCTTCGTCATTATAGATAGTCAATTGGCGGTTTCTATAGAATATGATTTATGAAAATGGTGTAAAAAGTGTAGAGTAGTAACGATCAATATGTGGGGAAGTCGAATAGCTCAAAAACGTGGTCGTGAGCTAAAGCCTCACATTAAATAATGATAAGAGTTCCCCTAACCCATTGTTAAAATTGATAACAGAGCTCCTAACCCAGTTCAAATTGGCTAAGGGGCGAGAAAGTTCGTGACTTTTAGCCCACGTTGGAGACAAGGCATATTCAGCCAAGCAAAGGAGCCCATACGGAAATTTTGTTCCAGCCGATTACCCGTAGATGGCACTACGCCATAATTCTAAACTTGAGACGCTTCAATTAAAGAAGAAAAGACTAAAGTGTTACTATGCAGCAGTTATTTAGCCATTTAGGAAGGGCCTGGAATAGGCTCAGTCCAATGGCCTGTGTTGATATTTATAACTCCGGCTTTCGTGTAATCTATTAATATTAGCAGGAGTTCCGGCGGTAAAAAACAAAAAAACTTACCTCCTGTTCTGTCTGTTGTGGGCAAGAGATTTGAAAATGCCAAGCGAATATACAGTTTTCTTTCCCTTGCGCTATGCCACATTTTTTCATCCATCCAAGGTCGTAAAGAAAATGAGGTTTCATTCCCACGATATTGCTCCAAGTCGTTAACTGTTAAGCTATACCCGTTCCACATATTGCCGTACTCATTCGCTGAGTCTGAAGAAGTGGATATGTCAAAAGATTCTCCATTTGAAGAAACACTTGTGGCAGCCAAAAGATCCTTCCACTGAATAGCAATATTTGTTATTTTCTCAGCAGTATCACTGATATTCACTGAAGTCAGATTGGAATATTCCACAAGAGGCTCCAGTAGTTCAGGCAATCCTCCAATGAAAGTGGCATCACCGCGGTTCAACTGAGCATCCGTTTGAACTATGGAATCAAAGTCCCAACGAGCTACTCCACTTATATACAAACCAAACAAAAGCCCGAAGAAAAGTAAACACGGCGTCGTCTTAAAACTAACGCCAGGTAACAAAACTAATCCAATAATATAGTGATGTATGCGAAGGGTCTGGTTTTTTAGAGTTCCAAGGAACAAAAAACCAGCAATAATCATCAAATAGGCTGTGATGTACTGTTTGAATTTGCCCATTCTCCAAATAATATATGCCTGGCCAAATGCGGTCACCGTAATAAATCCAGCAATAGTAATTACTGTAGCCCACCCTCCTCTTTGAGCATTAATGTCATGAACGGTTAATCTGTCTACGGGTAATGCACTGAATGTGTAGTTTTCTAAAACCCCAATCCAGAAGCCTCCAACCCAAAGTATGCATTTTGACAGGCTTTCCTTTAGACCAATGAGCTGACCACGAGCAGATGTCATGTAAATCAAATAGCAACCAAACATATAAGGCAGAAATCGGCGAAACCCAAGTGACACTAGTTCTGCAGCAATCTCATCACCCAACCCACGCTCTAGAGGCGGGTTCGATCCAAGAATAACAGTCCAAAATCCCACAACAGCAAAAGTCCAGTAAAACAAAGTACCATCTTGTACTATATATCCAAACAAGACGGAAAACATAATGTTGAACCATATTATTGTCATGCGAAGATCGCGACAGCCTGTAGCTGCATAGTCGGTGTTAAAGTTATCATCAAATGCGTAGCTATATGGAAACATAGAGTCAAATGGTAAACTCTCAATGCGGCTTCCTGCCAATTCTTTAACAAAGCTATTCTTAGCACCCTTGAATAACAGTCTCCCACAAAAACCCTGTTTATTACTACTCAAATCGTGATGCAGTGCTGATGCACAGATAAAGGAATCTGCTCGATAAGAGTTGTTGCCCCCGATAACAAACGGGCGGTAGATGGTTGAATAGTCCGCAATGGCGGTCTCACTCCAAGTATAACTGTCTTTCCTGCAGCTGGCGGGACACTTGAAAAAGAACTCCTTTAAATGAGATGCACCACAGTTCTCTCCGTTGATTCCACAGTAATGGTTTTTACCCCTCCAGACTGAGTAAGTGGCAGAGCATGACAATAAGGGAATAGCTTCCCCATTCACATGAGGAGCTTCCAGGATAGAATGAACTGCTAGCTGGTGAAACAAAATAGTCCATCCTAGAAGAAATAACGCTATAATGGCAGCCTTTAGTCTGAAGGGCCAACGCTTTGAAATTGTAGCAGGAAAATACTGCGCAAGTTTAAATAACGGTGTGACGGCAGGCTCGATTAGGATATCTGGACCATCAAAAAATTGGCTTATCCTTGACAGAAGCCGGTAATTTTTGTTCATTGGAATAGGATCAGGGCTATACTCATCCCGGCTTCGATGTCCGATCATTCCGGTAGTTTCATCATCTTCGTCGTCTAACTTGACGGAGGAATTGTTTGGAAAAATCGTGCTGTCATCTGGAGATCTTTCACTAAAGCTGTTAACTCCAAGCAGCTCATGATCTCTTTGCTGATTCTCAGAATCTCTCCAGTTGCTCTCTGAAAGCAAAGATTCCAGAGTTTTCATTACGGGAACCACACTGATAACCAAGAGCAAGTTCTAGAAATCGCGGAAGAAGGAAAAAGGATGGGTTTTTTTTTTTTTTTTCCAAAAATGATATAGTCTGGGCTCAAGTAGTTAAAATCTCAGCTTAAAGCTAAAAAGTAAAAGTTAAAAAGTGTTCAGAATGGCACATGGTAATGAAAAGCCACTGAAAAAGCTAAACTTATAAAATACTTCAACACTAAAGCTGGTTTTTTCAGTTAAACTTAGGTCATATCTAGCTACTGCTGCTGCTAGCAAATCCAAAATGCGTCTTTCTGTCTCTGTGACAAATATATTTGAAGCATTCTACATGAAGATATCGTTTAACTACCATATACTACAAACAAACTCTCAGGAGCCAGCTCGTTTATGTGACCATTTTCCCACATCAGCAAGTGAACAATTGTAATTATCAGAAGTTATTGAAATGTTCCAAAATCAGGAAATTCTTGAGTTCAAGCCAATACTGTTGAACGAAACTTAAATGACTGCCTAACCCATACTCCTTCTTAATCACCCAACTTTTTTTTCTACCTATCAATCTGAACTAGCACTTGAAGCGATATGGATACAATCAATGGCGTATTTAAAAATCAGTACGGGAAGCCTATGACACTGGAGGAGTTCCAGCAGTATTCCATTTTATCGCGGATAGGACAAGGTTCATTTTCGTATCTATACCGAGCCGAAAATACTCGGCTTCCTATTGATTCTCCAGTACGGTGCATTGCAATCAAGCGGTTTTTGCCAGAATTCCGAGATATTGGAGAGCAGGAGGCTCAAATAATGTCTGCCTTATACGATGGCGAGGACAGTTTTCCCCATTGTGTCCAGTTTCATTCTGGTTTTGATATGGACGGCAGCTTCCTAATTATCCTCGAATTGCTTGATTGGACGCGTCAGTTGAGCTTATCTGTTCCTTTGCAAATTTCAACGAAAAATGATCCATCAGACGTGTATAAAACTATGGCTAAAATGTCAGTTCAACTTCTAACCGCTCTCGTTGAAATGAACCTTCGTGGCTTTGCTCACTGCGACATAAAGCCAGAAAACATAATGTATGTGGAAGGCCCATCCAGAAGCAAAATCAAGATTATCGACTTTGGCAATGCCACATTGATTTCAGACTTAAAAGATTACGCGGATGACTTTGTGCTACAGTCACAAGGCTACCGAGCTCCAGAGGTTATGATTGGCGACCCAACGTTCAACGAAAAAATTGATGTGTGGAGTGTAGGAGTCGTGTTATTAGAGCTCCTGGTCAACCATATTTACAAAGCATTTCGCAATGAATGGCGCCTAATATTAAGTGGAAGCACAGTGCCCGGTGTATTATGTATAACAAAAGTTATTGAACCTTTCGATGCCTATAAAAGTCGAAAGACTTTGTTTTGGAAAAGCGAGTACGAATCAACGTCTCTTTTTGAAGCAAATCGGATCGAAGCGGTTTCGGTTATGATGAAAAATTTGGCTGCTATTATGCGCGAAGAAAATACCTCCCTGCTTGCTTTAGATTTCCTGCTTTGTCTTCTACGAGTTGATCATACTCTTAGATGGTCCGCTTCTCAAGCATTAAAGCATCCGTTTCTAATTCATACCTTACAGGGGTCTTGGGCTAAAATTCTGTTCCCCGATTCCGCGAAGCTTCCCCTGGGCGACACACAATTAAAGGATTTAAACCTGCTTTGATTGGGTTAGGGTGGAACGTTGGGAGTTTTTTATTTTTCTTTCTCCCAAAAAATTTTTTGTGCAACTTCTTTCTAAAGCCCAGATAATTTTTTTCTAGTTTGAAGTTCAGTAACTTGAAAACAATGTGAGTATTGCTAGATAATTTTGTCTGAAAGCTGGTGTTAATTTTAGTAAAAGGTCGAGAGTTATTGTGAAAAACCTTCCAATTTATCTGGATGAAGTAAAGTTGAAAAAGCACTTTGAAGCGAAGGCCCCAGTAACTGATGTCAAGCTTATGAGAAACCGAGAGGGCAAGTCCCGGAGATTTGGATTCATTGGGTTTAAGTCTGACGAAGATGCGTCTAAAGTTGTCAAGTATTTTAATGAGAGTTTTATCGACACTGCACGTATATCAGTAGAAGTTGCGAAGTCATTTGGAGATTATGATGTAGCCACGCCTTGGAAGGAAAAAAAGAGGTTAGCAGACGCGAAAGATGCAGAGCTCAAACGGAAGCGCGATCAACGGGAAGAAGAACGAAAAGCGAAAAAACAGAAAAAGCAACAGCTAGCAATAATCGACGGCAAGGATGCAAAATTGAACGAATTTATCGAGGTTTTCGACTCTAGATCAAACATAAAATCGTGGGCTAACGATGATGTATTGAAGAGTGCCAATGATGTTGCGATGGAACAAGAAGAAGCTATTCCCCAACAACTTATTGTCGAAGCTGAAAAGGATAGTGATGATGAATATGAGGAAGTCGCTGCGAAGTCTGAGAAAGATGAACCTGAAGACGAAGAAATCATGGTGCCAATGTTGCCCGCACGTGAGGACTCAGATGGTGATGGTTTGGCTCGTGACGAAAACATTTCTGATATAGATTGGCTTCGACAGCGCCAAAAGCGAATGAAAGAAGTTGCAGCTGAAAATACTGAGGACTCTACGATTAATGAAGCAGACGCCTCTAATAAAACCGAAGAAACAAACAAGGAGGCTAAGTTAGCATATGCTACACCTCCAGTTGTTGAGAAAACCGACGAGGAAAAAGCTGAGGATAAGATTTTGCAAAGCGGACGTTTATTTCTGCGTAACCTGCTGTATACATCGACTGAAGAAGATTTTCGTGAACTGTTTTCTAAATATGGTGATCTTGAAGAAGTACATCTTGCTGTTGATACGCGCACAAATAAGTCCAAGGGATTTGCATACATCCAATTCAGGAACGCTGACGACGCGGTTAGCGCCTACAAGGACCTGGATAAGCAAATTTTCCAAGGGCGATTATTACATGTTCTTCCTGCCAATCCCAAGAAGGACACTCGTTTAGATGAGTTTGAAATGAAGAATCTTCCACTGAAAAAGCAAAACGAGTTGAAACGGAAAGCAGCGGCCGCAAAACAACAGTTTAGCTGGAACACTCTTTTCATGAACTCTGATGCAGTCATGGACTCTGTAGCAAATCGCCTAGGCGTTAAGAAATCTGACCTGATTAGTCCAGACTCCGCGGATGGTGCTGTTAAACAGGCATTAGCAGAAGCTAGTGTTATCAGCAATGTACGACAGTATTTTGAGTCAAAAGGTGTTGATTTACTGGCTTTTAACCAGAAAGAAAAGAGCGATAAGGTAATTCTGGTAAAGAACTTTCCGTATGATACGAATGTGGAAGAAATTGCTAAACTTTTTAACGAATTTGGCGATTTAAGGAAAGTTCTTATGCCTCCGGACGGAGGCATTGCAATGGTTGTGTTCAAAAATGTACCTCAGGCCCGTGCTGCATTTACTAAACTGGCATATCGAAGATTCAAGTCTTCAATTTTGTACTTAGAGAAGGGACCAAAGGGCTTGTTTGAAGGGGAAGATGATGAATCTAGTGAAGATGTTGAAATTGACTCGGGAGCCGGCTTAGCAAAAGCTAAGGAGGTCAAGATTTCAGCAGGTGACATATTGGGAGCCAGCAACACAGCTGATGATGAGGAAAATGATAATGCGAATGGGGTCAACAGAGCTTCGGTTTTTGTCAAGAATCTGAACTTTGAAACCACCTCACAAGTTCTAACAGATGCTTTCAAATATCTTGATGGTTTTGCTGTTGCTCAAGTTAAAATGAAACCGAACCCCAAGAAAGCCGGGTCATTTCAAAGCATGGGTTTTGGCTTCGTGGAGTTTGTTAACAAAGATGCTGCAAATGTGGCTATTGCTGCCATGGACGGTTATGTTTTGGATGGGCATAAGCTTCAATTAAAGTTTTCTCACCGTGGTCAAGAATCTTCTTCGTCTTCTTATGCGGGATCAAGTAAGAAGTCGTCGAAGAAAACTTCACCAAAGATTCTTATCAAGAACATTCCGTTTGAAGCCACCAAAAAGGATATCCAACAATTGTTTGGAACGTTTGGTCAATTACGCTCTGTTCGTCTACCTCGCAAATTTAATAAGACCGCTCGTGGTTTTGCATTTGCGGAGTTTATCACTACCAAGGAAGCCGAGAATGCAATATCTGCTTTACAGGGTACTCACTTATTAGGACGTAGATTGGTAATGGAGTATGCCCAGGCAGATGCTGGTAACGCTGAAGAAGAAATTGCTCGTATGGAGGCCAAGGTGCGAAAACAGGTTACAAATGAGACACTTGCGGGTCTGCGATTGTCTGGCAAGCGAACAATTGATCTTGAAGACGATGATAGCAACGGTCTTGACGGGAGGTAAACAAGAATTTAGCTAGTTCTGTTAATAAGTTTTGCATTTGAAATTAATAATAATTCCTAAATATAAATGATGCCAAATATAGCCTGTAAGTTACAGTGACGACTCAATCTTCCAGAGAAAGGCTATTCTCCACCTCATTCTAACTAGTAACTTTTAACACACGGTCATCTTTTCCCATATCTCTCTATCACACATCAATCATTTCTCCGAAAGCTTCTTCTCTACCTTTCTGAATGTCCACGATTTGAAAAGAACAGGACATACACAAAAAAAAGTCTATTAAAAATAAGTCTAGTATACATATAACTACAGTCATGTTATTTAATCTTAATCATTGGCTTCAGTTTGTTTAGTCTTCTGAAGTTGGCTTCTTGACGAGTTTACCCAATTAATAAATTCGAAAAATAACGCAGGTTGGGTCTTGCTATTGTGGCGTATCAGCCAATCACTCAGTGATTGAGAATAAATAGCTACCACATGCTCAGCATGGGACATGTCGTTTGTAAGAAGGACCTTGGACAAGAAAACACTAGCTTGATTACAAGCCAAAGATAATTGTACTCGGGTGCTCTTGCGTGCAATAGTATGAATTGAAACAAGCCAAGCAACTAAATCATCTGCACTGATTGGGGCATTAGGAGAAGGATTCTGACCCCTTTCAGAGTCCTCATCTTCATTTTCTTTGCCCTCACTGCATGCAAGAAGTGGCAAATTTTTGACTTTGCAAAGTCTAGATTTTAGTAAAGTGTGAGCACGATCTGCTAGTGCCTTGTCATTGGACGTTTTCATAATGTTAATCAACGGAATAACAGCTGTGAGAATAAGAGGCGACTCGGACTGAGCTTTGATGTAAATTTCCAATAGATCGATCACACGGGCCTTGAAATGAACCATGTTAGATTTGGCGTCTTGACTTCGCTTGCGCACTGCGCTGGTACCATGCTCGGTCAGCGCTTTCTGGCGTTCCCTAAAAATATTCGCCAAATGTTCATCTAACGCCAACATCTGTTCGTCGTCCATGGACTCCTCATCATCATCCTGCATATCTTCGTCTTCTTCTTCCATTTCAACATCTTCGCCATTACGGCTGATTCCAAGGGCTTCGGCCAAAGCTTTGTTAGCATTACGTTCAGCTTCCTCAATCTTGTCGTTCGAGCCATCATCACTACTCTCCTCAGAAGACTCATTGTCTTCCTCGTCTTCATCCAGATCATCAGCATCATTGTCTTCTTCCTCCCCGTCGCTCTCGAACATTTCACCTTGCCCTTCCTTAGATTCTCTAGTTGCCAAAACCTTAATTTTGTTAGCGATATTTCAATAAATTTTTCAGCTAATACTCACATCGTATAAAAGCATCAAGCTCTCTCTGCTAATGCGTGAAGAAAATGTTTCCCAAACAGTTTCAGAAATCTTACGGAGTAGCACCGATTGTCTTGACACAAAGGATAAAAGAATCTCTGTCAATATCTGACTGGCGTCAATTTCTTCATGCTCATCACCACTTTCTTCGATCTTTGTTTTGCCCGTGATTGTGTTGTAGCATAACTGGAGTTCCTCAAGTACAGAGGCAGCCTCAGAGTCAGTGGAGTACACTTGGAGAAGAACCAACGAAAACAAAAGCTCAAAAGCTTCGAGCTGAGAATTGTCAACGTGAGGTGAAGAAAGACGCTTCTTCCTGACTTTGTCAAGAGTCTTTACAGCCTTATCTTTTGCCTTCAGGAGTTCACCTTCAAAAGAAGTTCTCAGTTGAAACTCTTTCACGTTGGACTCATACTTGAGAATTGCACTTAGTGCATGGTATGCCCAGGAAGTTTTATCAGATCTCTTGATTCCGACAGTAGCCGTAATTGTTGATAGAAGGCGTTGTTGGCACTGTTCAACTGTTTTCTCAGTGAACGGAGGAGTCACTGTTTTAATAGCAGAATCAACTTCAATGGCGTGGTCCTCGTGCTTTCGCTTCTTCTTATCTTTCTTAGAAATCTTATCACCGTTTTTAGTAACCACAGTAAAGTAGCCCTCTCGAATCAAAATTTCCAATATTAAATCAATCCACTCTGTGCTACTAGCTCCAGTACCGCTGTGAGTCCGGACAAGATGTAAAAGAGTATCCAAAGCCCATTGTCTCCGACCTTCGGATAGTTTCTGCTCACTTTCTCCCGGATTGGTTAACACTGAAATTAAAATATCAACGATTTGAGCAACCTGGTCTGTTTTAACAGAAGCAAACAGTTTTTGTGTAGTTTTTGTGCGTGTGAGTTGATCGAAATTAGTGGATCCTTGCTTGGATGTTAAAAGAGCAGCAAGCAATGTAGGAACTAGCTCAGATCGTGCAGCCCCAACATCTGTGATCACAGTTGCAGTTTTTTGTGCAACCCTGTGTAAGTACCTGTCTTTTTGAGATAGTTGGTTAACAAATGTTCTCATGAAGTTTGCACAAAACAGAATATTGACGTCTTCGGGCTTAACAAGTACTTGAAGAAAAAGAGAGAAAACCTCAAAGCCCCAGTACTTGCGCTCGTTTGAAGAAGTACTTGAAAAAAAACTTTCGTCTATTACAGTTTTCCAGAATTCGTCCAATTTGATATATGCAACTCCTTCAACTTTAGATGATTTTGACTTTTTCGTCTTGGGCTTTTTTGATTTCGGCTCTCCAGAGCCCTCAGAGCCGTTAAAAAATAAAGCTAGCTTGGTCCAGACAAAATGCAATTTGGGCTTCCAGTTTCCCTTTTGCTTTGGCTCTTCGTCATTCTTACTTTTTCCCTTCTTTTTGCTGACGGAATTGCTTTTTTCTTCCGCAGGATCGTCAAAAGATGGGTTCTGGGTAGTATCAATTTCTTTCAATGCCTTCGCCAACAGTAGTGTATTACCCTTAGAAAGAGGATTACCTTCTTTCCAACCATTTTTGAAGTCACCAAATTCAAGCCTTTTTTGTTCAGGAATAGAGAGATAGAGTGCAACACCCTCAGAGGTCGTAGAAAACTTAAGATCGTCTACAGCCTTGAACAAAAACCCAATGGCTTCATCAAAGTCAATAGAAGTTTCAGGTAGCTTTTCCATGAGCAGGCAAAGGGAAAAAAAGCAAGACTCTCTGAGCCATGCTTTGCTACTCGCAAGATCTAGTGTCAACGTCACAACGTTCTTAAAATCATCCATAGTAGCTGACTCCTGAGAGATGAGTTGCGAGTTTGCAAGAGACTGAATGCCAAACAGTCTACCAAAGTTTAGCGCACGTTCTTCATGACCCTTGACTTTGCCAGATACTTTTGTGTGTTCCGTAAGTGCTTCCACAAACTTTGCAATTGTTATGTGTTGAGCCCGCACGTTTAATACCTCAGTTAAGGCCATCGAAAACCCAATCCTACTAGATCCACGTGGACTGGAGAGACCTTTCACCAGACGGTTGAAAGAATAGTCCCAATCCTCCTCAGATTCATTCCTGATCAGAGTGTCCAGAAGCCCGACAGCAGCCTCGACTCGATCATTTTCATTGTCGCTGGCAAGCTTCCAGAAGAAATCCAAAATCTGTTTACTCATAGTATTTATTTGAGAGCTGAAGATGAATTTCTAAGAAAATCGTCGTAAAGACACCCGTTCGAAACGGTAAAAGGAAAATTTTGACAGTGGCTCATCTCCGTAACTCTAGGACCCTTTAGTATATTTGGGGCTATTTCAATTGTATGGGTTGGGGTAAAAATTTTTTAGCCAATCAGAATCATGCACAGCTGAATTCTGATTCTCTTCCATTAGATTTTTTATTTTCCAACCGCCAAAAACTCACTTTCCCACTGTTTTACGACATCTGCTTCAAAGACCGTCTCATCAATATAGTATCAAAATGTCTGCTGCTTGGAAGAACGCTGGTATCACGTATGTAGTTATTGTTGTGTTATTACTGGGGTTAATTGCGAGATTTGCATAAGTCTAACAATTGAAGCAAATAGCTTTAACAAGTACCTGGCCATTGCTGCCCGTACCACCCGCAACGCCCTGAAGGAGGAGAAACGTGTTATTGCAGAGCGCCGAAACAACATCGAGGCTCGTTCTGCCGTCTGGGCCAAGGGATCTCGTAAGTAATTTTGTTCACGTGGAAAATTGCGATGCTAATATAAATATTGTTAGAGTCTGAGTCTGTTCCCATTGGCACTAGAAAGAATTAGAACTAAGTGTTTTGCTGTTTCATATGAGTACTTAGTAAATAAACAACCTTTTGATTAAGATTTCTGGCACACCATGGCTTCGCTGGTTCAGGGAACCCCAGGAAACCTCAGGGAGATCTTAATTAATGCTTCTCAATATTTTTTTTCACTTGTCTAAAACACAACTCCATTCCTCGAATATCGTAAATTAGGATGAACTATGCTATACATGATGAAATTTTCAGTAGTAATCAAATATCAACAATTTGACGGATACTTTAATTCCTTTTCTTTGCGTAATTAATGTACTTCAGGCTCTTTGCTCTTTGTTTGGTTACCAGCTATCAATCTTCATTCAGTTATACGTTAAACGCACTACCTTAACCTGAAAGCAGAATAGTTTTTCCCTCACAAATAAAAATAAATTGGTCGGGTTTTCTGAAATACTCTTTTTTGCCATAAAACCTCAAGATTTTCATCACGTTTCTAAATTGTGATAACTAACACCCTAAAATGCTGGCTCTTGGGTTAGCTAGAGCGTTACTTCGAGCATACCCTCGAAGTACCGCATTGTCGAGATCTTTATCATCTGTAGCGCCAAGGGCTCTATCTCGAACCACAGTGCTCCCCTGTGCACAGACCCTACCAAGAAACACTCTTCGGTTTCAAGTTCCATGGCTATGCGCCAGGTTTAATAGTACAGCGCCAAAATCAAACGAAGTAGATGACATTGCCTACAAGAAGTCAGAAAGGGCACACCAGGCCTCCGAAATCAACTTGTCAGCACGGCTGTCAAAACGAGATGCCAACAATAAGGGAGGCATGAAAGAAGTTAAGCGTCTGTTTTCACTAGTTCGGCGAGAGGTTAAACCATTACTTGTGGCTCTATTGATGTTGACTGTCTCTTCAGCTGTTGCCCTGACACTTCCAATGTCCATTGGAAAAATTCTGGACGCTGCAAACTCAGACGAAGAAGAGAAGCGCATTTTTGGACTAACTATGCCTTCATTTTATGCAGCTGTGACTGGTCTGTTTGTCTTTGGAACACTAACAAGTTTTGGAAGAGTTGTAATGCTACGCGTGATTGGCGAGCGTCTTGTAGCCCGGCTTAGAGTGTCGCTGTTCAAAAGAACTGTTTCGCAGGATGCCGAGTTTTTTGATGCGAATAGAGTCGGAGACCTGATTTCAAGGCTGTCGAGTGATACCAATATTGTTGCAAGAGCATTAACGCACAACGTCTCAGACGGTCTGCGATCGGTGATATCTGCTGTCTTTGGTTTGGCTATGATGGGTTATGTGTCCCTCAAACTAACTAGTCTGGTTGTGCTTATTGTTCCCCCTGTTTTTGTGGGATCTTGGTTTTACGGAAGAAAAGTCCGTCAACTTTCACGTGAGCTTCAAACCGCAGTTGGTTCCCTTACAAAAGTGTCTGAAGAAAGACTAAGCAACATTAAAACTGCCCAGGCGTTTGCTGGGGAAATCCAGGAAGTTCGCAGATATAGTACGAAAATTCGTGATGTATTTTCTATCGGCAAGCGCGAGGCTATTGCTGCAGGTTCCTTTGCTGCCTCAACTGGACTGGCAGGCAACTTGACTGTGCTGTCACTGTTAGGCATTGGAAGTCAGATGGTTATGTCTGGCGAGATGTCAATAGGTGCGCTCACTTCTTTTACCATGTACACTGGTTACGCTGGAAGCGCTGCATTTGGGCTTTCTTCGTTTTACACTGAATTAATGAAAGGTGCTGGAGCTGCATCACGATTATTTGAAATGATGGATCGTGAGCCATCAATAAAGTTAACAGCTGGCAAGAAATTAGACAATGCTCGTGACACAATTACATTTGACAAAGTTGAATTCGCTTACCCGACCAGACCAGCTGTCAAAATTTTTAAGGATTTGTCTTTTACAATTCCTGCGGGTAGTAATGTGTGTATCGTTGGCCCTTCAGGCGGAGGAAAATCTACGATATCTTCCCTAATTTTACGCTTTTATGACCCTTCGGCTGGCATCATCAGGATTGGCAACGAAGATATTCGGGGGCTCAACTTGAAATCGCTGCGTCGGCACATTGGTGTGGTGTCTCAGGAGCCTGTATTGTTTAGTGGAACTATTGCAGACAACATTTCCTATGGGAAACCCGAGGCTACAAGATATCAAATTTTTGAGGCTGCAAGGCGTGCCAATTGTGATTTTATTTCCGATTTTCCTGAAGGTTTGGATACGTACGTTGGACCGCGAGGGGCCCAACTAAGTGGTGGACAAAAACAGAGGATTGCCATTGCGCGCGCTCTTATTAAAAAACCGTCTATTTTAATTCTCGACGAAGCCACTAGTGCTTTAGACAGCGAGTCAGAAGCGTTAGTGAACGAAGCTTTATCACGGTTAATGAGCGAAAACTCCACAACTATTTCTATTGCTCATCGCTTGTCAACAATCAAGCGAAGTGACAGTTTAGTTGTTCTTGGCAGTGATGGCAGAGTTGCTGAGCAAGGTTCCTTCATTCAACTTATTGCGCAACCAAATAGCGCCTTATCAAAGCTACTAAAAGCGCAAGCAGATGATTTGGTCCCAGCGGCCAATTCGAACTCTGTTACTGCAGGCGGAGAGCTACGAGAGAATCAGATGGAGGAGGATATTTTGAGGGAGGAAACATTGGAAGAACTAGAGGCTGAGGAAGAGGAAGATGAAAAGCGTGACACTTCTGGTGTCCGTTTCAAGGCAAGATTTTAGAAATCTACTTATGTATAATACGATTTAAAAGAAAACAATTCCCCATATTACATTCCTACTTTTATTACTGTTCTTGAAATTTCGTGAATTAGTACTACAACCGATTCCATTTAGAAAATAATTTTTGCAGCAAGAGAGACCTAGAATAAGTATTACCTACAGGACAAAATGATGCCCCAGTCCTTAAATAGTTGACCAGTATTCATTACGCAATTTTTTAGACAGCTGCAGCCATTAAGAAATATCTTTTGATAGAAGCTACTCATTTATTTCCTTTCTTTGCTTTATTTTTTTGAAGTGAGTGCAAAACTTATGACGCATTCCATTCAAAAAATAGATTACACTAACCAATAAGTCTTTCTTTCCTTCTTCTGTGGCTAGTTTAATTGAAACGAAAAAAAAGTCAAAAAATTTACGGAAATTGAGTTGGACACAATAAGCCTTGCCCAGTAAGTGATTTAAAATTGGTTGCTCCTGCTAACTGAGTGCCTGTAATTACTGTTGATAAATTAGCATATCGTCCGATGTTTGTAAAGTATCCAATCTAATTTTGGAATTAATCTTGATGACGATGATAAATCAGATTATTGTCCCATGTAAAATATCTTATCTAAAAGAAAGACTGTATAACATAAAAAAAGACATTGTTCTAACTATTTGTCTGATACAGACCTTCTGCAGGATGCAATTGAATTGCACTATATGATGATAGTTCTCAAATGAGCAATGGCGCTAGATTTCTTTTGATGAATAAATCTTCATTCCGCTGGAAAAAAAAAGTATACCTAACATGCGCTTTCACAATTTTAAAGCAAAACCCAGTTTTACCATTAATCATGCAAAACAACTAGTACATAAATGTGTAGAAGTCTTCTAACAACCGAAAACAACGTTTCCAAGCATAGCATAGTATAGCATAGCATATATTTTTAGAGTCTCAACTTATAGAAATAAACAAAATATAGATAAAATAAAATAATAAGAAATTAAGATAAAATAAAAATAATGTGTTTAGAACACAGGTTGGACTGCTTCCTTTTCCCTAAATTGTAGCCTTTTACTACCAAGTCAAATAACCTCAATTTGAGCCCGAAATATACCTCTGCACAACACTCAACTAGCTGATTTCCACAGATAGAAGCCACCTTAAGTAAAAACTCTTTTGCAAGATAAAAATCAAGTCAGGCACACTCACTCAAACGTCCGGCAATAGTCATATAGTTTAGCATTTCCTGCTTTGCAGGTAGGATGCGACTGCTTGCAATCCCTTTTTGCTGTTCAG
>JAKVQY010000598.1:0-11157 GCA_030463045.1 Geotrichum macrosporum | reverse complement strand
TCATCCCAGGCTATCCCAGGCTATCCCAAACCGGAATATTACATAATTTTTTTTCTGCCAGCTTCCTTTGGCTTTACTCTCTTCCTCTTAAAGGTCGTCGAACTATTATTCTACATACATTTTTCTGTCCACTCTATTTTCCTAGTGTTTTTGGTGTCTGTGCTTTCTAATCAACATATTTATTTAATATATTGACATCCACACCTTATACCCACTGCCTACTGTAGCATTAGCCGTTCAAGCACTACATTGCTTTTATTTTTAAGCTTCTATGGCAAGCCATGCGGATTTGTCTATCGAACAGGCTGTAAGTTACCGTTTAGTTCTACGTAGCTAATTCAACGCTAAAGTCCATTTGTAATTCAAAATAATACGATTAACTTCTGACTATCTAACATCTTATTATTAGTGCGATTCGTGTAGAATTCGAAAGCTCAAGGTGAGGCTTTTGCATTACTGCATTTCTTTTTACTGACATTGATTCTAGTGCTCAAAGGAACTCCCTGCTTGTTCAAAATGTCTTCAATACAATCGAAACTGTAAATACTCACCGAAAACTGTGAGATCACCTTTAACTAGAAGGTTAGTTTGCACCTTTTCAAATAAAAGTATACTAACTTGTTTTACAGCTATTTAACAAAAATCGAGGAAAGAGTTCGTCGACTGGAAGGTTTGATATGTGACATTTTGCCTAATGCCGATATTGATAAACTGCTTTCGAAATCGTCACTTTCTCACTCTCGAGAGCCTTTTGTCAGAGTGGCATCTCATTCCCTTGATCAAGATCACAATCCTGAAGTCAAACTTGAGTCAGCCGACTATTCTGGAGCCATTAATTCAGCTCCTTTAGTACAGCAACCACCAGCACACCGACCTGTTTTGCCAAACGATGAAGTTCCTGATGAAGCTGATGGATTTGACTGGGTAGAGGAAGAGCTTAAAGGCAATGAACTTACTGATGGCATGGCTGCTCTATCCATCAATCCACAGGGAACAGGCTATTTCGGCCTTGCATCGAGCTCAGTACTCTTGCGAGCACTTCGGGTGTCTTCATGGGATATGACGCTGACCCCAGAAGAGGATGAGTCTGATTGTAGGCTGCGCTGTCATTTACTTTCAATGGTCTCTGCTCCAGTTCCAAAAATGATTAGTGACGCACTTGTGGATGCATTTTTTACTTTTTACAACTCTTCATATCCTTTAATTCATGAATCGACTTACCGCGCACAATATGAGGGTTTAATCCCGCGACCTCGCGACGAGGTCTGGGAACTTCTTCACAATGCTGTTTTAGCTCTTGGCTCATGGTGCATCAATCATGAGAGTAGTAGCGCCGACCTGATCTACTATGAGCAAGCACGCCGCAGACTCAACTCAAGTATATTAGAAACTGGTAGTCTGCCATTGGTTCAGGCTCTGACTCTGCTATCAAATTATGTACAAAAGCGCAACAAGCCTAATACAGGGTGGAACTACTTAGGGCTTGCTACTCGCATGGCACTGGGACTTGGTTTGTATCGCGAATTTCCTAACTGGAAGAGTAGTCCATTAAAGCAAGAAATGCGCCGCCGAGTATGGTGGGTGTTATATATATTTGATGCTGGTGCTGCTGTTACTTTTGGTCGGCCTATTAATCTGCCAGGTCCTGAAATCGTCGACGTAAGACCGCCACTGAATATACATGATGATTCTTTGACTGCGGACACGCTGAATATGCCTATTGAGCTTTCTGGACCCACTGCATACTCTGGTCTGATTGCACAGACCAAGTTTTGTTTAGTTTCAAATAGCATTTACAATCGGCTCATTGCTAAACCCAGCCCCTCTGCAGAAGAGTCTCTAGAGTTTAACAAAACTATCGAGAGCTTTATTTTTGAACTTCCACTGTATTTTCAGCAAAATGGACCCGTTGAAATGTCTACTCAGTGGTTTGCCCTAACACGTTACAGGTTGTTGTGGCGAGTTAAAAACTTCCAAATGATCATTTTTCGCCCATTTGTCCTCCAGCACGTACTTTTTTTGAACGATAAGCCAGGAACTGTTCCAGCGACCATAAACAACAGTGATGCAGAAAAGGAGTGCCGACGGATTTGTATTCAAGCAGCCAGTGAAACTATTGTATTGGTTATTGAATTTCTCAACACGTTTGAGCACTCGACTATCGCCGTCTGGTACGCTCTATACTTTTTGTTCCAGTCATCTCTCATCCCTATAATTTGTCTGTCTTCTGAGCCTTCATCAGAACTTGCTCCTGGGTGGTTGAAAGACGTACAGAAAACCAAGGAGATTTTAGTATCCCTAACTGAACAGAATCGTCTGGCTTCTCGGTTCCTAGATGTTATTGAGTTACTGTCTGAAAAGTATATTCATACTGATCCCTCGCAAGAAGCCCTCAACCTTCGCAATGAATGGATGTCAGACATCTACTCGTTGGTCTTTGATTTCTCCAAACCTCCGCCAGTAGACTTTGACCTTCCCAACGAACCAATTATAATGTAACTTATATACAATTTTTAAAGAACTTTACGATCTTATGACTATTCTGGATAGGAATATGGGATGGGCCTGATTCTTGATACTTGAAATGCTTGAAGTTTATTACATTTCACCGAACTGGATTTTTGGCCTCGGTCATTTCTCGGGGTGAAAACAAGTCCGACATCGGTTTTCCCATTTTCATATTGCAGTGCGGCGTTTTTCTCAAGCCAAAAGGAAGTGCCCTCTCAACTTTTTTTTCGCGTCCCCAGATTTGTAGCACCAAAATATAAAAGCTCTTTGATTTCGTTCCCACCACCTTCCCGTACTACCTAATAGTTTCAATTCATTTGCGATTGCTCAACTACCTTCAAAATGCTCAAGTCTTTAGGGTCTCGCTCTATCAAATCAGCGCTAAACTCATCTAAATTATCACTTCCCCGCACTATAACTATGGGCTTTTCAACCATTTCCAAGTTCCCATATCCTAATCATCACGAAGAATCAGAGTACTTAAAATCTCAGACCTCTCAGATTGAGGAATGGTGGGCTTCCCCAAGATACAATGGAATTACTCGACCTTATTCTGCCGAGAAAATTGCGTCCTTTAGAGGAACCTTGCCTGTGCAATATCCGTCCTCTGTCCAAGCTGATAAATTGTTTGCCCTGTTTACGGAACGATCGAAAGAGGGCCTACCTGTTCATACAATTGGTTCTGTTGATCCAGTACAAATGACGCAGTCTGCAAAAAACCAAGAGGTCGTTTACATTTCTGGATGGGCAGCATCGTCTTTGCTGACCACTACTAATGAAGTCTCACCCGACTTTGGTGATTACCCATACGACACTGTGCCAAACCAAGTTGACAGGATTTTCCGTGCCCAGCAATTGCATGACCGTAAGGCTTGGCATGAATGGGTTCATCTTTCAGAAGCAGAGCGCGTAAAGCGTAGTGAATCAGGTAATGGGCGGATAGATTATCTTCGACCTATCATTGCGGATGCAGATACTGGCCATGGTGGAACCGGGGCTGTCATGAAATTGGCTAAATTGTTTGCTGAGCGCGGCGCAGCTGCTATTCACTTGGAAGACCAGTTACACGGTGGTAAGAAGTGTGGCCATTTGGCTGGTAAAGTCATTGTGCCCACTTCAACTCATATCTCACGCTTGATCGCGACTCGCATGCAATGGGATATTATGGGCACTTCTAACCTTGTGATTGCACGAACTGACTCTGAGTCAGCCAATCTGTTGAGTAGTTCAGTAGATGCCTCTGATCACGAATTCATTCTAGGTGTTGCCGACCTTGGTGTCAAGCCACTCTCTGAGATTCTGCATGAAGCAGAGGTACGAGGAGCTTCTGCTGACGAGGTCAACGAACTTGAAATTCAGTGGACAAAAAACACCCCTCTAGTCACCTTTAATGAGGCAGTCGTGCAAGAGCTCACGAGTGCCGGAAAGTCCGACTTGATTGAAGGATACCTTAACGAGGCCAAGGGTGTTTCCAACTTTGACGCCCGCACACTGGCCCGCAAGACTCTAGGAAAAGACATAGCCTGGAGCTGGGACACTCCTCGTACGCGTGAAGGCTACCACTATGTAAAGACTGGCATGGAGGTAAGCATGTGATTTGTTTTCGCTAATTTTTCCATTTACTAACTTAACAGCCTGCGGTGAAACGGGCCATCGCGTTCGGCCCTTATGCTGATTTGCTGTGGCTGGAGACCAAGAGCCCTGACTTGGCACAAGCCAAGGCCTTTGCCGCCGAAATCCACAAGAAACATCCCGGCAAGTGGCTCGTTTACAACCTGAGCCCGAGTTTCAATTGGGCCGCCCACGGATTTACGGAACAAGATCTTAAGGACTTTGTTTGGGAGCTCGGAAAGTCTGGATTTGTTCTGTCGCTTATTTCACTCGCTGGGTTGCATACCAACGGTCTGGCCACCTGGGAACTTTCGCAGAAGTTCAAGACCGAGGGCATGAAGGCATACGTTGATCTGGTTCAAAAGAAGGAAAAAGAGCTGGGATGTGACGTTTTGACTCACCAAAAGTGGTCTGGAGCCAATTACTACGATAGTATCATTTCATCCGTCTTGTCCGGTTCCTCATCGACTTCTAGTGTTGGCAAAGACTCTACAGAAAACAGTAAGTTAACTTATGAAGGTTCTTTACTTGAAATTTTGAGAAACTCATTATTTCTAACAATTAATAGGCTTTTAAACTCATGTAAAACCCAAGTACCAAAATTACACTCGTTCTTAAATATCCCCGTATGATTAAGTTTACACAAAATCGTATCGATAAGAAGTCTACTTGCACCCTTTACCTCCAAGACCTAACAGTAATGAAGCTGATAGATCTTCCAATTGAACTTCATCAGAACATATCAAGCTTCCTTAGCCAGCCTGATGTCTATGCTCTCTGTTTGACATGCCATGGACTATTTCAGGTTTGCTACCCAATATTATGGGAAGCTGTATCATTCATAGATCAGTTCCCAACGTTTGGTATTGACGCTTCACTACCATTAGCACCCACGGGCCCTCAGCTCGCATCGCCAGATATTTGCTACGCCTGTACTATACCAGCTCCAAGACCAGTCACGAGTAAGCTAATTGCATCCAAATTCCGTTGCTATCACAATCGGCACAATTCTTTAAAGAGATTTTTGGAAGACATTGAAAATGGGGATATTCCCAGATCGACTTGTGCGTTAGTTAAGGTAATTTCAATATTTGATGTCAGAGGCACCGAAGCTATGGCCAAAATGATAGCGAGACTGGCGCGTGGCCGCCTTCGAGCTTGCTTGAAAAATGTGACGAGTGTACAGCTATTTGTAGCTAACGCATCGCTCAAGCCTGTTGATTTCATGGCTAGATTCTTGCGACCCTCAGATAAGTTCTACTTTCTTCAAGATACAGTACGGAACCCAGTTCAGCTCACCCGGCTAATTGTCAACAAAAAGCCGGGCTTTCTGAATACATTAAGAAGCTTGGATATTACAGTCGGCAGAGGGGACGACATTTGCTTTTTCAACAGTATGCTAAGTGAAATGGCAAACCTTGAATTTCTTTGCGTGAATAACTCTCACAACCCAGAATTTCAAATTTATGGAAAAACTTTCGAATTGTTGACCAAGCTGGTACGATTTAAGGTTACTGGCGAAATCGTCTCAACACTGAAATCATTCAAGGCCAAAGACCTGTTACCTGTAACTACAAGTGTCAAATTTGACTTGTCACTACAAGATGATACCACGAGCTCATACATCAAAGATTTGGAAGAAAATATGAGGAATATGGATCATCAAGAATTCACACATGTTGAGTCTTGTAGCTTTTTGTGGACTCATGTAGGAAGTTGGAATCAGGTATACACCTCACAAGTGCCAGTGAAGTTCAGCTTCCCAAATGTTACGAAATTGGAACTGTGGCTTGCCAAGTACAAGCAGGAAAAGGAGTTGATTTACGCCTGTCCGCAACTCAAGCATTTATTCCTAAAGGAAATTTCAATTCAAACAATAAAGTTTATTCAAGAAACGCATCCTCAACTATTGTCCTTATCTTTTTCAATGGTGGCCCCAGAAGTTCAGCAGCATTCGGATCGAGAAAACCATGCTTTTCGGGTCAATGAAATGGACATACATAATCAGTACCGGCAACATTCTCCTGACACAGCTACTAAATATACAAAGCTCTTATTAAGTACTATTGCAAAGTTCCAAAACTTGGAGTCCCTGGCAATTGGGTATCAAGAAGTTACTGGAGGGACTCTCACGGGTGAGGACTTCTACAGTTGTTTGAAAGAATGCCGAAATTTAGCAGAAGTAGCATTGATGATACCAACCAAAGGGTTCTATGGTGCACGTTCCAAACTGTACAAGGAATACAAAGATGATCCTAGTGGGATCATGGCATATTTAACCGAAGGAAGGTACATCTACATTGGAAAGCTCTGCTATAATGCATTGTACTTGGATGTTCCGAACTTCAAACGCAATATTCATGCAAGAAAAAGCCTTTTATACTAAATATTGATAACACTATGTACTATTTTTTAATCCATTTAAAAGTCGTAAATAAAATAATAAATAATTATAATAAGGCTATTGGCATTTTTGAGCTAGGCTTTGAGAAATTAAATATTTCACTGTCTGAAGAAGAGCTTAGCATGCAGCCACTTTGAACTTTTCCCAGTAAGGTTTTGATATGATAGCAAGCCGCAGTTTGGCGTAAACCTTGTATAAGCCTCAACCAAATCCCTTTGTAACCAGAAAGCACAAAGATTTAGTAGGAAGACGAAACAACTCATGAAAAAAAGGGTAATTACACTTTGACATCCACGTGGATTCAGCTGGTCTGTGCCCATATAGGCTTAATAAAGTCCCTTGAGAAATCAATGCGTATCATATTCTGGCAGATATAGCCATAAGGCAAGTAAAAATTTCCTTGTGTCAAAAATGAATCGCTTGGTATTCTGCAGTTAATTTCTTTTAAAAAGTTTCTGTTCATATTTAATGGAGAGTATTTCCTCGGAAATGTGCTTGTGTTGTATCGGTTTAAACATTAATAAAAATGTCGCTGCTGTTGGATAAAAATACTGTACTGTGCTCAGCACCACCCCCATATACCCAGACTGAAGCTCAACCTCAGCAACTGGAGCTATCGGGACCAAACATTGCTGACATTCCCATTCGAAATTACCCCGTAACCGGCGACGTGGATGATGCTTCTCCCTCAGTTGAATCGGACCATCCTCCTTCATTCTTTAGCTCGTACACATTTTCTCCTCGAGAAGCTACGGAAGAACAATACCCGGAACTATTTGTATCACCTTTTGAATTCTCTGAAGATTCATCTGAACACATTTTACCTCAGTACTCTACTGGTGCAGAAGTAACCGAAGTTCCTGAAATGAATATTGGAAGACGTAGATCTCTTGCCCAGATGGCTATATCCGCACGAGGTTCCTTTTCCCAGACGTCAAGTAATCGGCGCCGAAGTTCATTTCCCATACTTTCACGGGCTGATTCCCGAAATATTCCCGCCAACGAAGAGCTGACTTCTGCATTGACCATTCGTATAACGAGCCAACCAAGTAATGGAACCCATTACAATACGGGGGAAGTCATTCAAGGAACTATCATGTTTGCACCATGGAAAAAAGATGACTCAAGTAAAACGCAAGAAATTACATCAGTGACGGTTGTACTTGAAGGCCAGGAAGTGGTAGTTGAGAGCAATAGGGCTGTTTCCAAGAAGACGTTCCAGGTTGCTTACCACAACGTCCCAGAAATAGCGTTGCCTCCTGAGAGAACAGTCTCGGTAGGATATATTTACAGCTTTCCATTTTCTTTACAAGTCCCAAATGCCAGAGATATTTCCCAGTGCAAGTGTCCTGGGAGTTCACACGAGGCTCTCCCGCCATCATTTGGTGGAAATTTTAACAATCCAATAAATGAAACTTCTTCAGATCCGGCAAGAATTAGGTATCAAATTTTGGCAAGAGTCCGGGGCCCTCAGCTTAATAGTACGACCCGGAGAGTTAAGAGTACAACCATATGCAGTGTAGAGTCCGAAGTTCGTATTGTTCCCTCTTATTCAGTTCGTCAACAGCCTGATTTACTAGCAGCGGCTACTGAAGCTGACACGAATTTCAAAACGGCATCACCCATTAAATGGATAAAGCCAGTCAAAGGAACGTGCGCATCTCTTCAAGCTGAACTACTTTTTCAAGAACTGCATCCGTTATCTGTTTCCATTGACTCGGATCTTACGAGAGTCATTCCCTTGGGTATTAGCTTTGAGGGCTCCAGCAGTGCTGCTATATCCGATTTTCCCCAGGTTGAAGAGATTTCAGTTGAGTTAGTGGCTCAAACTGTTTACTCGGCATCTCGTACCGGTCAATCTTTGACTGAGGCACTTGCAAAGTCAAAAGCAGCAGTCAAAACCTTTCGAAAAGTTGTCTCTCATTGGCAAGTCAGCACGGCCAAAGATAGCTACCAGTGGACAAAAGGGCAGGAGAACAGATATTTTACTACTTTCAACATTCCATTCAAGTGGTTTTCCACAGCAGGAATTGCGCCGTCATTTGAGTCCTGCGCAATGAAGCTGGATTACAAGCTTTCAGCGAGCGTGCGGATCAAAGGTTCAAAGAACGAATTAAAGGTTTCCATGCCCATTAACGTTTTAGCATAATTCTCCCTTTCATCCTACCAAGTTTTAGAACCCCACATAGCATTGCAAAAATAATATAATGTATTGAGACTTGAAGTACTCGTCTGCAGTGACAATTTAACTTTAAGCCGCACTATATGACTTTTCATGTATATTTTTCAAAGTAAATATATGTTGAAAAAGAAAGTCTATTGACAAATTTCAAGTTCAACGTATTGAAGGTGGGAGACGATATTAAATTTCATGCAAGAAAACGTTCGGGTATAAAACTATAAAGAATCAGGAACAAGCCTGCACATGATGTTTTAGATGAAGAGGAAAATCGAGATGAAGAATATCTGCCGGTCAGTTTTACCACGAGGTGATGTTTTTGGAGTTCTTTTTGGTAAGGATTCCAATGTTTGTATTCTTACGCCCAAGACCCTTCAGCATGGATCCTGTTGGTCTCAGAGGTTGTCATCATTCTTTTTAAAATGTAGAATAAGCGGTAATGTCTTTCTTTCCGTCATCCAAACTAAGCTGATTGCATATAAGGTAACTAATTAACATAACAGGTACTAGTGGCATTCAGAACTCGTTGCCTCTTTGGTGAGGGGATCCATTGTTGTGGTTAGTATTCGCTGACGGTATATAAGTATGATACGATCCCCTTGATGTGAGTTTGAATTCATTTCTTGACAATTCGATCATCATGATTAAGACACATCAGCATCATCATATTCAACGACCGATTTTAGGCCTCCATCCACCGCATCTCCAAGTTCCTCCCTCCTACGAAGAGACACTTATAGATGAAATACCCCTAGCATCTGGCGGGCTACCCGATTACTCCTCGGGGACGTCAATAACGCCCACATCTTCCGGTGCGAATGTAGGAAGTCCAGTTTCACTGAGACTCAGTCAACCCAGCACACGGATTTACGATGTGGAAGATGTCATTGACGGTCATATTGTATTTACAGCTCGAAAAGATGGCATACTTTCGTCAGTGTATGTAATTCTTGGCGGCCGAGAGCAGAGTAACGACTCTGCAACAGCTGCTGCAAAGGACATGTGGTTAGGCCAGCATGTGGTACCTCCATCTGCGTTTCCCCCAGACATGATGGTACGCAAAGGTTACACTTATTCATTCAGTTTCTCAATCCAAGTCCCTTTATCGATTCCTCATGATTCTAGTCCGATATCAGGTAAGGATAGTGTGGCAGGGGAAGGAGGCTGGATTCCGCCGACATTAGGGGCGCCGCCGGATATAGATCAGAGGGCTGGCGCTGGGAGTTTTGCAGCGCGGGTTTATTACTATTTGAGTGCAAGTGTGAGTGTTTTGAATGTGGCAAAGCCGAATGGGGGAGTGGGAGAAGAAGAAAAGACTTTTGTGACTGATCGACCACCTTTTGTGACACTGGCCCCATCATACCCCAACTACCCGCTGGTACCTTGCTATGACGATGTTGAGAATGGCCTTAGGACTGGTGGTAGCGCTGCAGTAACAAGTGAAGTTCGAAAGCGCGGCTGGCGCAAAGGCCCAGTGATGGGAGAGGTCAGCATGAGTTTGGCTGAGCCGCTTGTGATTGCATTAGACGAGCGTTCTGGACCGTCCCATGCCCGGTTGTGTTTGACATTTAAGCCAACTGGCGAGGACGACAAGAGTCGAAACCAAGTGCCGCCGCCGGTTTCGCAGGTCGCAACGAAATTGATGGCCATAACTGAATCAGCCGGTTCTACTATTGAGACAACGTATAGACATACGGATGTACTTCCAGTCATGCAGCATGCGGTTGTGAAGCCACACTGGGAGCCACTTGGCGGCGGGAAGTTCACAAGCCAAGTCACAGTCCCTTTGAATTTACCATTTCATTCCAACGCGGTGCCTAGTTTTGAATCGACGTACATTACACGGTCTTACCAAACACAGTTCACGGTGTCCTTTGGAGATACTAGTGCGGGCACGGTTGTGGGCACGTTTCCTGCTGTTGTTAGTTGTTCACTTGTTCCAAAGCCACATTACACTGCAGCGGCCCCGCTGTTTCGCTGTCGCCAGCAACTTCTTTGCAATCAACCAGCATTATTAGACGGTGGGGACAAGGAAACTACGAATATGGAGGTACGAGGGCATTTGGAGTTACAGGCCTATGAGTTGTCTAGAACAAATAGTTTGGCACCAAGGATAATACGTAGTGGATCTGCATTAATAGGACAAGACCGCCGGAGACTGAATGAAAAGGCAATTAACTAAGGAATGAAATGTTATTGTTTAGTGAATTAGTGGATTTTTAGAGTGTCTTGTGATTCTAAAACCAAAACAAGTTTGGGTCCTTGCAAAAATTGAAACTTTGATCATATGGCAGTAGTTACGACAGCAAGCATTAGGCCTTTTTTGCATTTTTTTTTTTTTTTTTTTTTGTTTGCTTTTTTTTTTGCCTTTTTTTTTTTTTTTTTTTCCATCAGAAGGACTAAAGTACAATTTATTTTTATGGTTGGGGCGAAGTAGCTTTTATGAACTTTTCAA
>JAKVQY010000597.1:0-11178 GCA_030463045.1 Geotrichum macrosporum | reverse complement strand
GAAAGAGCTCTCAATCTGTCAATCCTTATTGTGTCTGGACCTGGTGAGTTTCCCCGTGTTGAGTCAAATTAAGCCGCAGGCTCCACTCCTGGTGGTGCCCTTCCGTCAATTCCTTTAAGTTTCAGCCTTGCGACCATACTCCCCCCAGAACCCAAAAACTTTGATTTCTCGTAAGGAGAAAGGGGGTTAAATGTTGAAGTTGTATGGATGCCTTAACTACTCACATTAGCCCATTCTCCGCATCTTCCTCGGCGAAATTGCAATAGCTTTTTGCAGTCGTTATATCTGGGGAATCTAACAGTTGCAGAACACATTTGACATTTGTAAACCTCTACATGTCTGGCGCCATACCTTTTCTCTTCTTCCATCGCTTCAGCAGCTCCAATGGCATTCGTATCTCCCTAGGTTTTCAGCCGTTAGTACATACTCTTAAATCAAATGACCAAACCTACACCACAAATGTCGCAAACTGGACTGTTTACCCAAGTAAAAAAGTCTTCTTTAAACCATCTAACGATCAGAAAGGTCAAGCCCACAATCAACACACTTACTCACTTTAAAAGCTCCTTGATCACATAATCCTGCTCACCAAAAGATGGATCTGCTTTAAAATCCTCGTCCGCTTTACTGTACAATCGTTCTAAAGGGATCACAGTCATGGCATAGTCAAGTAAATCACTGTTTTCATAAGCAAGTGGCGTTTCAGACAAGCTTTGCAAAGTTTTCGAGAATGGTTTCTTTATAGCTGCATTAATATGAAATTTATCGGCAATCAATTTGGCTAGCTCCGCCGATGTGTCCATTTTTTATTAATAGCTTAAGGCTACGATGATGGTATTTTGTGTATAGAAAGTCAAATGAAGGTGAATGAAATGAAGATAGAACAATATAATATTACGCCACTTGCGTTCAGTCCCAAGCGATTTTTATTTTCTAAAGTTCAGTGTTGTCTATTTCTAAAGCATTCCCCAACTCCAAATATTCTGCAGTAAATGTGGTCAAAATTAATGCCCAATCATGCATAGCGTCACTGTCTAAATGTTCAGCATCGTCGGCAATGGTATGCCACGATTCAGGAAATGGATATGTTATCAAGTGTAGAATTGGAACTCCTCTCTCATGAAATGGTAAATGGTCATCTCCAAGAAGACCAGCGAGGAAAAACTTTCCCGGACGGGAAAACCATGAAATTTCTGACCTCTTAATCTTCGTGACTTTTTGTTTCCGTAAATTCTTTTCTAAAGTTTTAAGGCTCTTATGAGCCCAGTCTGTACTTTCGTAGTAACTAAAGATATTTGGACTCTTTGCTCCGAGCAAGTCGAGGAGCACGAACATGTCTATAGCCTCTAGTGATGACTTACTTTCAGCTTCGACAAGCTTCTCATTTTCCCACTTTGAAGCCAAATGACGAGCTCCGTAGATTGAGTCTGTGTCTGACCATTCTTCAAATGCTTCCTCCCCATCAAGAAACAATACCTGAAGCCCGATTTGCGAACTGTCATCTGAGTTCCATTTCGTTGTCAAAACATGGTCTAACTGCTTAACTACGTACATGATTAGCGCACAAGGAAATGCACTGTCGATAGCGCCCAAAAACCCTTGAGGCTCAATTTTGGAATCATAATGTGCCGCCAAAGTTAACCGCTTTAAAGATCCCGAAGCACTCTTAGGAGGGTCTCGTGTCGCAATAACATTAGTAAATGTTACGTTTTCCTTCGTTGGGGTGTTGTCCTGGAAGCTATCGAACTCGACATTCCAGGAACTGCCCAAAGACTGAAAGAAAGATGAGAAGTGATTCCTGACCTCTGCCGAGCCCTCAGAATCTGGAACTCTGGGTTTTAATATTGGCTTAAGAAAACCTTCAGCATTGTCAGGGTCCAAAAATTCAAGCCGTTGATTGATTGAAATTTGTTTTAACTGTGTAACAGTTAAGGCCTCATAACCAAGTACAAGACCAACAGTCGCCAGCCATAAAACTGAACTTTTCATAATAGTTCAATGCCTCAAGTATTTTAACTAGTCGAGCAAGCCAATATTCTACTCAGAGGAACCCAAATAATGAAAGTGTAACTATAAGATGCTTTCAAATAAATTGAACCAAACCTCTTTTGTAGTTACATTTTTCGGCGATGCTAGGGTATGGGGTAATATTCACAATGAAAGGCTGGGAATCTCATAATCTTTTCTCCGTAATCAAGGGCTACCTCGTCCGTGCCTCGATTTCTGCCTGTATCCGTAGTTTCTTGTTTACAAACGTCAATAATTCCTATCATCCAACCGATTTCTGTCTATTCTCCATATCATTGAGCTCAGCTATATTGTTGGTGACATTACACGTCAAAATTTTCCATTTTCTCTGTCTAGTCCCCTTAGTCTCACTTCCTTGCAGTCTCCATGATCACTAGTTGAGTTGTTCCGGTTGTCAGATCTCAGCTAATATGAATCAGAATCATTATAGGAGTACTTCAAAAGGTTCCAATACACCCTCGAGCACTTCCCAGCCTTTGAAAACAGATTTTTCTGATGTGTTCACCTCTTTTCCTACAAACGGCATAAGAGATAGTCAGAATGATCCTAATCTCCTATCTAACATTGTTAATAAGTTCAAGTCTCTCACGTCAGTGGCATCTAATGCGGTTCAACAAGTCCTGCCGATACCTACTCTTGAAGCTTCTCTCGATAACTTTGCTGTAAGCAATGATACTCTCAGCTCACTCGCCGCCACCGCTAGACCAAGTCGGATTACTTCTAATATGTCTAGTGGAATACCCTCTTCTTCTGCCAATGTTTTTAGACAAACTAGCAGGGGGAGTGGCACACACTCATTGCTTAGCAATTTGACTGCTAGTAAAAATGTGAGCCAAAATCGTGCTGACAACGTCAGAGGGAGTCATGGTCTCACCATTAAACCCAAAGAGGACGATAATCATCGTCAGATTCACTTAGATTCTCATACAGGTAACAATTATAATTATAATTCAAGCCACCAAGTTTTCCTATTAACCTTGCCTATACTAACTTGCGTTACAGGTCAACCCCATAATGATAAAAAAGTGACATTGCCTAGCAATAATGTCAAACGGCGCGACAAAACAGCTATCGTTTTTTCAGCGAATGCGGATCCGTATGCTGGCCGTTTGATTTCTGAACGATATAGCAAAAATGATTCGACAGGTTTTAAGACACCTGATGCCATTAGGTCCGCTTATATATCTGACAAAAATTCTCATCAGCATATTTTTCAAACAGATAATTCTGCTTCCAATCGTAGCTCTGGAATTCTAAGTCACAGGCCCCAAGTTTCTAACAGTTTGCATACTAGATTTTTACTTTCACCGAGAGATCAAGAAACTGACAGCGTACCAAATATGTCCAGCAACCAAGATTCACTATGTTCTGTTAGTCGTGATGCTGGATCTGGAAATACTATAGACCGAGAAGGCAGTAGCGACACTGAAAGCATTGTGTCGACCGCAAGAAACTATTTTATTTCAAGAGTAAACCGTCGCCCAGCTCCCCTGAAATCAGGAGGTTTGGGAAAAGAATTCTGGATGAAGGATGAAAATGCAACTGAATGTTTTGGTTGTTCCGCAACGTTTACTAGTGAGTCTCTGACTTTCGATTTTCCACTCAACATACTAACACCTCTAGCTTTTCGCCGAAGACACCACTGCAGAATTTGCGGGCAAATCTTTTGTTCCAGTTGCACTCTACTCATCTCTGGTGACAAGTTCAATCATAAAGGAAAAATGAGAGTTTGCAAGAACTGTACCAAAGTAATTGAAAAACTAGATTCTTCCGACGAAGAAGATGGAGAAGAGCAATTTGGAGACTACTCAGAATCTCAGCTTGACATTGGTGGGCCACTTGTACCCTCTGATGGACAATCTGTACATTATCACAGAACTCCTCAACTTGAGATTGCCTTCAACAACTCTCCCAGGAACATACATAGACATCTTCCCAGGGAGGAACGATTTTCAGACAGCTCAGATTACAATGGAGATTTGAACGCCTATTCTGATGAAGATGATGTAATGGATTTCCCTAAAACTCTTAATAAAATTAGGAAACACGAGAGTCAAAGCAGGAGCCCTTCTAGGAGTCGAAATAGCTTTCGGAGGCATCGAAGTGGTACAAGTTTATCGGTTGATCAAGGAAAATCAAACATCATGCGTATTGGCCAAAGGAAGAAAAGCTTCACTATCCCTTCTCACGTATCAGGCTTGAAAGTGCCTTCTGTTGTTTCCCAGGTTTCTCATAAGCCTGCAATGGATTTAAATAATGCGAGTATAAACCATGCCAAAGCTTTTATAAGACAATCGCTACAGGATTACGATATGAATACTAATATGGATAAATGGATACGAGCAATAATGCCGCCTCTTTTGGAATGCGCTGCTAATATTGATCTTGATATTAAGGGAGGGGACAACATTGATATTCGCCATTACGTCAAACTCAAGCGAATACCTGGTGGCTCTCCTTCTCACTCTAAGTACATTGATGGTATTGCGTTTTCTCAATCTCTTTCTTTCAAATCAATGCCCCAATCTATTTTAAATCCTCGCATTCTTTTAGCAAGTGCTCTTTTTGAAAACCCACGACTTCATGTCACAAAACTTTTTGAGATTGCTCGTCAAGAATCATCACGGTTTGATACAATTATTCAACGAGTGGCCCAACTTCAACCTCACATCATTCTCAGTACTGGATACGTAAGCAGAACAATAATTAAACGCTTAGACCAGTTGGGTGTTGCAGTTGTCTCAGATGTTAAGCCATCAGTAATTAATAGAATTGCACGGTATACACAGGCAACTGTTAGCACATACGAAACTCTTTCCTCTAATACAAGGCTCGGAAGTTGCTCCAAATTTGAGGTAAAAACATATCGTTACCAAAACGTTGCAAAAAAGTATCTTTTTTTTTCCGGAACCCCCAAGCAGCTTGGCTGCACCATAGTTCTTCGTGGTGCTGATATGGAAGTTTTAGCGACAGTTAAGGCCGTCGTCGAATTTATGGTATACGTCGTTTTTAATCTTAAACTTGAAACATCTCTTTTACAAGATCAATATACTCTTGTACCTTCATTTACAGCTCAAAAATCGCAATTCCCCATAACAATTGGGTCTCCTTCAAAAAAAGCAATCTCAGATACATCAACATCCCTGCAAGGCAGCGAATATATTCCTGATTTAATCAAGTATCAAACTGACAGTATTTTATCTGCATCCCCGTTTGTTCAGTTTGGATACCCTTACTTATTGCGTATCGCTCGGCGTTCTGAAGATAAACTAGTTGCCATGGATCAAGATAAGGAGATTGAAGAACTTCAAATTCAGCTTCGAGAAATGCTTCAAACACTGGGTATTGAATCTAAATTAAAAGTTTTACCGGAGGATCATGATTCAATCTACAAAATGGCTGAATTTCTGTACCACGAGCGGTACCAACGCCTGTATGAAATGTGGTCTAAGGAAAAGCGCCAATGGGAACTTTCTTACTCACTCTCTCCTTATATGTTTACCCCCTCGACACACCAACATATCGTGCTTCTCTATTCCATTGTTTGCACTGAAACTGCTACACCATGCATTGGTCCCGAGCTTCTTGCAATTGATTTCTACACTGTTTCTGACGTTACCCTTGGGCAATTCATTGAAAATATTTGCATGACTGCAAACTCCGCTTGCTCTGAGAATTGTGGAAAACCTATCAAGGGTCATTCCAGAAACTACGTTCATGGGAATGGTAGCATATCAGTAACTGTTAGTGACATGTCATGTACTCTTCCAGGTATGCAAGACTCTATTTTGATGTGGAGTACGTGCAAAATTTGCAAAAGCTCTACTCCCATCTTGCCAATGTCAGATGCTTCTTGGAAGTATTCTTTGGGAAAGTACTTTGAATTGTCTTACTGGAGTACAGAATTGACTGTTAAGGATATATGTTCTCATAATCTCTTTAGGGACCACATCAGATTTTTTGGTTGGCACAATATGGTTGTTCGGTTTGACTATGAATCTATTGACTTGTATGAGGTTTCTGCCCCTACTACTCAACTAACATGGGACCCAGAACGTGAGATGAAATTGAAGGTACAATGTTATTTTAAGATCCTGGACAAAATTAATGGGTTTTTCGAAAGTGTCTCAAACCGTCTTGTTAGTGTGAAGATTGATGGCTTAGTTATGGAAAAAATTGATGCTTGTCAAGCGAGGATCGATGAGTTGTTGAAGAGGTCAGACGACGAGCAACGTATGTTGGTGAACGAACTCAATAACCTTTATACGTCTACCAAACCAACTTCACACTTGCCGTTGAACAGTGCACTAAGATCTATGCAGGGATATGTCGTTAACTGGGATCTCGAGTTTACAGATTTTGAAAACAGCTTTTTTCCATCAGAGAAAGATATTACTCGAATCACTGCTCAACACTTGAAGAAAATTTTTGAAAAATCTGAAGATATTGATGAAAAGCGATCTCAATCTCCAGCTACTGATCCTGACTGCGCAAAACCTTCTCTCGATTTATCCGAAAAGCAAACATTAAACAAAGCTTCTGCAAATGATAGCGAGGACACTGTTGTGGATGCAGATTCAAACATTTCAGGAATGGCTTGTGAACCCCCGGAAAAGCAAATTGCTCCTACTGGTGAACTTCAAGAATCAAAGAAACCTGGAAACGCATTGTCTCAGTCTGAATCTTCAGGCAATTTGGGAGCAAACTGCTCAAATGTCCGAACGAGTGGAGGGATTTTTGCATCCGATAACATTTCAGAACTTCCGTTTACTGGCGTTTCCTCATTGCATAAAAAGGATTTAGTTTTTGAACCCCCATGCGTTGAAACCAAGGGTAAATCTTACAGTCCACTTCAAGTCAATGAGACCTCACAGCTAGAATCCGTCGGGAATCAGTCCGAGTCAACTGTTTCTTTTGACGAATCAAAGATACAAGCAGATGACGCCGAGCTTCAAACAGATTCTCACTTAGATAAAGTCAAAAAGTTATCGTCCAAGCCCACAACTAGCTCTAAAGAGAAATCTCAACCTGTTGGGTCGAAATCCTCTTTGTCTTTCCAGAACTCTCCAGATCTTTCGCCTGCTTCTACTAGACCAGGAACCCGCTCATCTAGTCCTAAGCGAGACTCCAGTCGTGTGTACGACGTTGTCTCTCGCGTTGAGGCATTAATGGAAGCACAGCGTATGGGGAAACACGAAAGAAAAACTTCCCAGATTTCAGAGACTTCAGTAACAGATTCGCTTTCAGAATCTCGTTTGCGTGACGAGGATAATGACCCAGGAAAGGAAATTGTGCGGTCAAAATCGCCAATGAAATCTCGGGGTGGTATACCTGTGCTCAAGTCTCACAGCCTCGATCGCAAATCAAGCTACTCGGGAAGCCCCGATAAATCTTCTACATTAGATCAGAAATTTGGCACAATGAGATCTCGTATTCCACAAATCAAGCAACAACCTGAGGATAATGGTTCTGGAACATCGAGCTTTGCGTTTAGGAGAAAATTTGGTGACAAAATAAACGTTCCACCCCCTAGTTTAACTGGTCCCGGATTTCGCCAAAGATTTGGTACTCGCGAGCTCGAGCACCACTTAATGTTTGGTCGATTCGGTGCTAACAATCAAAAAGTTTCAGTGTCTTCTCTGGCAAATCATTTTGAGCAGCTTTCCAGAGATTTTGAGAAGGAGCGTGCCCGTGAGCGTCGTATGCTTGCGCAGACTAGATTCCGAGCATTTCCTGTTGCTTCTTCTAGACCGATTGTCGAAGTATATGAGACTGTGAAGGATGCCGTTGAAGAAGAGTCGGAGGGCGAATCATCAGCGGAAGAATCGCCCCCTGCCAAATACTCAAAAGATAGTAACTCTGAAACGCAAAGCAGTGAAACAGGGGAAGTGTTTAATCCAAGTCCTAAGTCTCAAAAGTTTTGTAATGTCGCTGGATCAATTGAAATAGAGGATGCGGCCAGAAATTTAAAGTCTGAAGTTGAAAGTGAGGATGCTGGTACCGGCTCTCAGTTTTCTAACGTTCAAAAAGATGACAATAACCCCACTATCAAAGATGAAGATTTTGAGGCACCTTCATTGTCAAGAACACAGTCAAATGCCAGTCAACCTTCCGCATCCATTCCAAACAAAGAGGCGACTCCATTTCAACAAACTGAACGTCAAAGTCTATTGCAATCACTAGCAAGCTTTTGGGCGGATAGATCCGCGTCTGGATGGCAATCTCTTAATTACCCGCTAACTCCGTCTGAACATATTTTTGTTGACTCTGATGTCATAGTGAGAGAAGATGAGCCAAGTTCGCTCATTTCATTTTCTTTATCATCGCCTGATTATCTAGAAAAGCTTAGGCATATGAGGTCATATGATCCCCAAACCTCTGAAGTCGAGGTTGACGCGGAGCCTAATGTTCAACTAGAACGGCACATGTTGAAGAAGACTGGAATCCACCTAAAATACCAATTTCAAGAGGGTTCTGCCAAGCTAAGCTGCAAAATCTTTTACGCAGAACAATTTGATGCTTTAAGGAGACAATGCAACTGCGATAGTGCATACATTCAATCTCTATCTAGATGTGTCAAATGGGATTCGTCGGGAGGAAAATCCGGTTCCGCGTTTTTGAAAACATTAGGTCAGTATTTATTTTGGTACAAAAATTGAAATAGTGCTAACGTTTATAGATGATCGGCTAGTTGTAAAGCAGCTTTCGCCTGCAGAATTGGATGCCTTTCTAAAATTTGCTCCCTCTTATTTTGAATTTATGGCGCAAGCCTTTTTCCATGAGCTTCCTAGCGTGCTCTCAAAAATTTTTGGATTTTATCAGATTCAAATCAGGAATCCTATTACTAATAAAACCATGAAGATGGATGTACTGGTAATGGAGAATCTCTTTTACAATCGAAAAACTACAAGAGTAAGTTCTATGCATTGAAAGATGGAAAGAATAGTAGCTAACTGTTTAAACATAGATTTTCGATCTTAAGGGCTCTATGAGAAATCGTCATGTCCAGCAAACTGGGCGAGAAAACGAGGTATTACTTGACGAAAATATGGTTGAATATATCTATGAGTCTCCTCTTTTCGTTCGCGAACACTCCAAGAAGCTTTTGAGATCTTCTTTGTGGAATGATACTTTGTTTTTAGCTAAAATGAATGTTATGGATTACTCTCTCGTCATTGCTATTGATTCTGACCGTCATGAGCTAGTAGTCGGAATCATTGACTTCATTCGGACATTCACCTGGGACAAAAAGCTCGAAAGCTGGGTTAAAGAGCGTGGGTTAGTAGGCGGTGGAGTTAAGGAACCTACCGTGGTCTCCCCTCGACAATACAAATTTCGGTTTAGGGAGGCTATGGAACGATACGTCATGATGGTGCCTGATTGCTGGTACCAAGAGGAGTCACATTGATGTTTGTTTTATTTATGACTTATCTAATACTTGCAAACACATGTCTAATAGATGGTTTTATTATATTTATTCAAGAAAAAGAAAGGGGGATGGTAATGATTACAGTTTATGGTCGCAAATAGGAAATTTTTAAAAGGGATCACATTACAGTTAAATAATAATGATACTAAAAATTAACAGAACTATTTTCTATCTCCTTGGCTCACATTTTAGTCAGTGATAGAGGCATTAAGAGTAGCTTTGTGTAGCAGTCGCAAAGAAGCCTTTCTTTTCCAAGTGCTTGAACGACTCAGTTTATTAAAAAGAATATAACATAACTGACTGGAGACCTACCGCAGAAAGTTGCTTATTTTGTACCTGCATATAGAGAGCAAAGAAAATGTATATCATGGAGATGTTATGGGACGCAGAATAGCAGGAGCAAGGCGGTTCAACTTTGTACTAATTATTAAGCAACAAGTTGCAAGATTAAGAATAAGAACAAGAACAAGTATGAGGATAAATATAAGGACAAAAATAAGAATGGGAATGGTTTGGGAAATTTTTTGCCATGATGTTTTACAGAGAGTGTAAAAAATCAGCCAGAATATCTAATTTCTTGCCAATATCACGAACCTGTGATGAACCTTTTCTAAAATTTCTACTATCTAAAGACAGCTGTCAATTCATTTTTTTTCTTAAACTAGTTATTTTGGTTCAACTGCCAAGTACTTTACATTTTGAATTTTCACTCTTAAAATAGCTCAACAAGCTACCTCTAAGCTCTAGAGCTTTGGAACTAAAGCTGGATTGCTGAGAGAGCACCACGGACTTTTCAATATCCCCAAATTTCATTTAAAATTTCCTTCATTTTCATTCTCTTATTCCTGCAATCTCTATAATGTATAAATAGTCGCTTTTCCTGGGTTTTTGTATTTTTACAAGATCAAAAAGACCTTTAGTTCGTTTTCAAGGCTTTTGCTCTTTCATAAATGATTATGCCTTTCTGGCGGCACTAGTTTATTGTTCTACTAAGATATTCTTATTAAAGGCATGATTTTTACTACTAGTCTGATACAGGCATGCTGCAGGATACGAAGTTAATTGCACTATGATTTTGTAATTAGGAACAAGGGTGCTATATTTTTCTTGAATAAATCTCATTGGCATTCAATAAGAATATTTTTTTAAGTTAATTGCAGAAAAGAATTTTTTTGAGGATTTGGATCTTTGAAGCTAACTTAGGCTTTTTATACTTAATAAATAGTTTCATTTCGTTTTCTCTGAAATGTGACGTATATTTTCCAAATTTCAGGATATACAAAAAGCAACGTATGGCTGTTGATTATATATTAGTTTGTCCTATGTAAAAAGTCTAGAGAATACTATACGACCTAAAAAATGCCATTTAAATGGAACACTATGCAACATAAAAGAAGAAATTTTCCTAAATATTTGTCTGATACAGATCTCCTGCAGAATGCAATTGAATTGCGCAATATTATTGTAAGTCTCAAATGAGCAATAGCGCTAGACTTTTGTTGGATTTGATCCAAGCACATGAGGGAAACCAAAAATGCTATTTTGTGATTTTGACTTCACTAGCAAGGTTGGGGAAAACCAATGTGAGCTACCCAATAAGGTAAAGAGGATGAGGGATGTGGCCTAGTGGAAGGCGCTTTGTAACCAAAGTAAGTTGACGGTAACCTGTCTGTCACATTGGGTGCCGGGTTCGATCCCCTCCTCGGTCTGATATTCGCCAT
>JAKVQY010000596.1:0-11189 GCA_030463045.1 Geotrichum macrosporum | reverse complement strand
CTTGGTATTTGAATTGTGGGAATGGCCATGATCATGTCCTTCATGCCTTGAGTATAACACGTCAGTCATTGTGATCACCAGAGTGGTCTTAGGAAAGAAGGTTAAAGGTTAGAATGTTCCTAAGCACTTTCTGCTGAGTGTTCGTACTGGAGTTAGCTCTAGTAGTGGTTTTTTTCAAGATTCCCAAGCTTTCTAAGACTGTCAATGAAATATGGCGATATGAACTGAGCTTTTCACTTCGATGGATAATACGTGGAGAGGCTTTCTGAGGATTCATACAGATCTCATCAATGATTAACTTTTTCTAACAAATTTATTTTCTTGGCTGCTTAGATAAACACATTGAATACAAAGTTGGATCCTTTGTAGTGGGCCCAAGTAGCGCTGGTATATTCAAAATTTACTCGTTACTAGAATTAAAAATCCCTGTCGTTCCGAGAAGAAAAAGACTGAACAATTCAAAAGCCGCGATCCAAATATTATTTTTGACTTTTCGTATTTTTAATTGGAAATAATTACACAAAATCAATGGTGGCAGAAACAGTTAATAAATTCTACAAAACATAAACGGAAGTTTGAGCTACCATTTTTCCGATATCATTAATTTCCAGTCAGCTGCCAAGCAGAACCAAGACATTTTTATTTCACTTTTCCTCTTATGTTCCTAATTGAATTATAAATCTAACATACGTTTAACAAATCTATAGCACCTATCGGACGCCGAGACCAGGAGCGAATCTATTCCTTTTTCTGCAACTTTTTGATGTTGGATAATGACATTTAGTCGCATAGAATCACATGGAAAAGCTTCTATATGTGAACATTGACAAATTTAGTTTTAAATTGTTAATATACGAGATTTTCGATTTCCCTAATGTTTTTACACTTTTTTCATTCATTACTCTCTTTAAGCATATTCCTCTTCTACTTGAAATTCTTTTTCGGCACTGTTCTACTCGTGCAACTTCTTATCAAGGAACCTTATTAAAAACGTTAACTTATGTCAGTATCATTTTCTGAAAGTAACATTTCAAAACTTGGTGTTCAACACAAATTCCCCGCAAATTCAAAATCTAATTCAATGTTTTCAGAGTTAGCAATTGCTGACAGTGATGATGATTCAGATTTGTCTAATACCCATGTTGCTCTTCAGAAGGCAGAATCTGTTGGAGGCGTAAAGAAACTTTTAAGCAGCTCGTACTCAACTAAACTTTCAGTCAACTACACTACTCTAAGCAACACTAACAGCAACTCTCTGTTGTTTCGTCGGCAATCTTTTGCTTCCTCAGGATCTGATATTTATGATATACATAATGACTTTGAAACATACCCGCGTCAAAAATTCGGTGGCCGGAAATTCTCTGCGATTGATACCAGTTTCGGTCAGTCAGATGCCATGGAGGCTCCCAAAGTATCAAGTTTTCGAAAAGTGTCACCTAACTCATCGTTTCGGAGGCGAATATCTTTTGACACAATCTCACAAACTCAAGCGGGAACAGCATCTTCACCCTCTTTTAAGTTTTCGCTAGATTCATTTACGTCTCCTACAGGAGCTACTGGTGGTGCATGGTCAACCACAAATGGGGACTCTTTTCACTCATTTTCAGTATCTTCTATACATGTTTCACACAAAACTTCATATTGGTCCAGAAAATTTCTCTGCTCCATGTCTTCTGCTGGTAACTCACATCGCGCTTTGCAATGGTTGGTTCAAAAGATTATGGAAAATGGAGATGAACTCATCTGTCTTAAAGTCGAACATGACGCCACACATGAACCGGCATACTACCAAAAACAAGCAGAGGAGCTACTTGCTGAGGTGATGAAATTTGCAGCAACAGATTTGCAAATAAAAATTGTTGTTGAGGTTGCATTGGGAAGCATAAAAACTGTAGTCCACAAAACCATACAGTTGTACCAACCTGCGCTAGTTGAAGTGGGAACAGCAGCAAAAACATACAGTAATTTTATGCGATACATGTCTGAAAAGACCTTGTCAAAGTAAGTTGTACTATTTCTTTAGCAAAAACAACTCATACTAACTGCCTCAGTTACTTGTTGAACCACTCTCAAGTTCCAGTCATTGTTGTACTACCTGATGAAATTAAAAAGGCGGTGGCGAGAAGAGAGTTGGTTTATTCTGAAGCCCTCAGTCCATCTTTAACAAATACTGGCAAGACCTTCTCGTTTGGAATTGCCGATCCATCCGAAAGCAACTATCTGTTAAACCTGATCAACAGGCCTTCATTTGACTCAGAGATAGTGAGTCCCATCAGCACAAATGGTGATAATGAACCAATTTTTAATTATAAATCACTGTTTCACAGTAACTCTACTCATACAAATACTAATGCAAGCGACACTCTGAGCCCAACATGCGAGATTGTGGATCCACTTTCACCTAAGCCTTGTGCAAAAGTCATTTTATCTGATGAGCATGCTAAAGCACATACAGTGTTCAACGAGCAGAGCGACAAGGACTTTGATACAAGTATCACCACTTTGAATAAGGCTAGGCGACCAAGCTGGTCTGCAAGATTCATACCCAGAAGCCTTCGTCGTTTTTCAGCCTCCTCTGAATCAAAACTTCATGCGATTGTGCAGGATTCAGACCAATCTATGTTGACTATGCATTGAAGAAATACACCATGAATTATTTTGAAATAAATTTTCTTATAAAGCCCACTTGAATAATCTTCAAATTTCTACATGAAAAAGTGAATGCTTAAATCGTTTTTTTCCCAGTCAGCTAACATTCAAACACTGTAAAGTTACTTGAAAGGCTCAAAACTAAATTATTTGTATGAATGTCTTGCAACAAATGACATTTTAATACGAATAAGAAAAATACCAGGCATTTATTGTTCTTTTACGTATAAATTGGAAGTTCGTGTTGTTTACTTCAAACTGCGCTTAAAAGTTGGCTCTTGTCATGTGCCAATTTTCACAATAAGTGGCGTGCAATATAGCTTTTGTAAAATTTCAAATCATTATAACTATATATTTCATTTGCCTTTTCTATTATTTTTTTGGCTCATTTATTACGGAAATAAAAGCTTGCTTTATTATAAAATTGCAAAAATCCTTTCTTCTCCCTGTTTTTATTCCCTGCAAAGTATTTAGAAGAGCCTTAATATTTTATATTTGAAACCCTTAAAATACCAAAATAAATACAAAATTGACTTTTTTAGTGGTTGTGGAAAGCTATTCCTGTATTATGATTTATATTGCACTAGAGAAATACATAAATAGTGAGACCAGCAGTATCCAAGATTGTAATTTTAAGAAGAAAAAAAGATGTTTCACAATTTTTGCACATTCATCCAGAAATATCTGTTGCAAATATATTTTTGTTCGTGTGCACTAGTACTTTAGATAGTTTTTGCCATGCAAACGCAAAAAAATGCGAAAAATGACAACAGTTAGAGATAAGTTGATAGTACTCTATACTGCGGTTTATATATTTACCAATAATTGTCAACACTCAAGTTGCAGGTTTTCCACTTTCGAAATAAAAATGTTTGAATGACAAATTAGCACTTTTCCTGAAAAAGGTTTGTGTTACAAAACATCAGATTTGCGGGCCCAATCCAAAGCCCTAACCCAATATGAGAGAACTTAGATTCAGTCAAATTCAACGTGAGCCAATAAAACAGTGCCAAACTAATACGCTCACTGAAAAATATTTAGGTAGGGTTTATTTTTTATTTCTTTGGCAAAACCTCCTCCCAGCACTGTCTATCAGACTTCCCATTAGAATACAAACCACCACAAACACAACACCATGAGGCAATCAGTTCTATCTACCAGCTTAGCACTTCTTAGACAATCGACCAATTCATCTAAAATTGGAGTTGCTTCTGCCGGTCGTAGATGGGCTTCAACATCCAAGCCTAAAAAAATTGGCGGGTTCACAGGAGGGTGAGTAAAATTTTGGAGATTACCGAACTGATATGATGGGCAAAGAGTTCGTTTAGTTTTTTTCAAGCAATAATGCGCTTTGAGGGGTTTTATCATTGTACTGAGAGGAAATTATTGATTAGAACTTATCTCAAAGATTGAATTAATGTTTTTTTTTTAATCCTTTCAGTGCCATTCATGATTAGAAACGTCATCTTCCATTTCTCTTTTTTTCTATTGCTACATGTACTAGTTTGAAATTTTTTTGGCTAATCATTAATCTTAGATTCGTCGGATTTCTGACGGGCTCAGCACTCACAGGCGGGTCAGCCTACTTTTATCTCGTTGACGAGTTCAAAGCCGCAAACACTGCTATTGTGGGCGACGTGGTTGCTCTTAATGGAGCCGTTCAACGACTGGAGGCCCATGTTAAGGGTTTGGAATCAAGACTGGCTGAGAAGAAATAAATGAATAAAGCAAAAAAGAAGCATATAGATTGAAATTGTATAATTGACCACCCCGAAATGTATAGTCGCTCTCACTCATCAACCTAGTAAACGCCCAAATTTCAAGTCAGAACTTGTTTTACAAACATTGAATTAAGAAAGAAAAGAGGAAAAAAAAAAAAAAGAACATAAAACTCCATATAAAGTCCAAGTAGTAAAAAAAATAAGCATCCTATACACCAACCCACTCCCAGACACGCATTATCTCACCTTCAATATCTGTTTGGCGTGCCCTGATGTTTGAATTTGTCTCCACCAGCCTTTCAACATCCGCCCATATTCGCTTGCGCTGGTCCAAACTAGTCACATTGGACTGGATCTCGTCTCTTAACTGGGATACTGGCACGCAACGCATAGTCCGTCCCTTAGTGTCTTCTAAAGCAGCAGTCCGCTGAGATTTGAGACGTGTAACGGCAAGTCCCGCCAACCTCTCAGCATTTTCGCGCCTTTTCTTGCGGGTTACAAGCCAGCGCGTTGTCAGAAAGTATCCCAGAACTGCAAGCACAACCACTGATATATGGTCTCTATAAAGATTCAAACGAGACAACACTGATCGTCGGATAGCACATCCTAGTGGTATGCCAGTAAGAGATGTAGATTGCAGATATACCTTTGTTGTACTTGTACGCTTGACGGGAGCGGAATGCCCTGAACTGTCCGTACTAGTAATGCCATGCTTTATTTCTTCAACATGCTCATTAAACTCTTGAACTTGTTTCACAATAACCTCATCTTGATTCTCAATATCACCAATAGCCTGAAGCCAGAGATCTTCAAATTCACCATCAGACAGAGTTGTTGCTTTTATTTTGTAGAGCAAATTTCGAAGCTGACCTTCTTCAATTGCAGGGTTAGTCAATTCTGAGCCACATTCAACTTGAATATTTCTTTCCCGGAGAATTGCAAGGGCCTTTTGTGTAAGAATTGCAACCCGCTTTTGCTTATGCGTGTCTGGTTTGCACAAAGGTGGAATCGGTAGAACTTTCGCTAGCACAGACGCCTCTTTCACATAACCCGGCTCGCACTCTGCCTTAAACCCACAATGACAAATAGCATGAGAAGGACAAGGCTGGCACTCGGGTCGCACATAGTCCAGCACTTGGTTCGATCGATCTAAAATATATTCCTTGTCAAAGTAATCACTGAATGTGATAGGAGTGACATGACCGTAGTATGGCTTCAAGCGAACAAACCCAGGCTCACAGTATCCTGCTTCAAATTTTTCCGCTATATACCAACGCAAAAAAACGCTAGTAAAAATAAATAGTATAGAGAGACCAAGTGCTTGGAAAAATGGAACCCATGATTGTGGTATAATTTTCTCTACTGTATCGGCTAGATCAGTTTCCATGTGTTCAGCAGTAGCAACCAGATCACCTTCAATTTCCTTTTGTAGCTTCTGCATTTCTTTCATGCTGTCATCAATTCGCTTTTCTTTCTTAATAGGTGTCTTTTTAAATGTTACGGGGGAGGATCCAAGTTGACGAGAAAACTCTTTAGAAACCTGCAACTTTTCCACAGGCGGCATAAAGCTTATCCTGCGGCCAGCTCCAGGGTCCCGTAAAGATCCCCGTTGCTTTCCTGTCGAATATGAGCTAAAAGTTCCATCAACAAGGGAGCTGCGAGTGCGCGCCGGTGCTGTGTAAGGAGCGACTGGTTCTGAGTTTTGTTCGGGAGTTTCGTACTGTGAAATGGAAATGACAGATTCATTTGCAGGAGTTTGAGGAACATGTTGAACTGGAGGTGAAAATTCCCTTGTCTCGCGCTTCTTTCGACTGGATTTGACATCGTCTTCATGGGCCCTCTTTTTTTCGCTCTTTACAGAAAGCTCTTCGCTATTTGGGCTTGCAGATTGGAAAAAGTTCACCTTGGAAAAAGGGCTTGCATTCGTTTGAGGAGTTTTAGGAGTGGAATGCCCATGTGGGACATCCGTAACTTCATCCTCAAAGGAGACAACTTCGGCTTCTATTTTTTCGGACTTCTCATCGTTCAGGAACTCAGCGAATGCCAAACTGGACTTGCGCTCAGGGTTAGGTTGACCGTTTTTACCAGGTTTGCCTCTTGAAAGCGAAGCGCTAGGATTCTTGACAGGAGTCACAGCATCACCTCTCGTTGGACTTTTAGCTTCTTCGTCATCTGCCAATGGATTGACAAACGGTTTAGCAAGATTACGGCCTCGCGAGCGTGGTGAAGCTACAGGAGCTTCAACACCAAGTATTGAGGGGCCAAGAGACGGGTTAGTCTCAAGAGCTGAAGTCCCCCTACTTTTGCGAGGGGATTTCGCGGGAGATGCTGACCGCTACAGCTTTTGTTAGACCACTCAGTTGCAGATCTGGGATTATACTCACTACTACGCGGCGCGGGGGATCAAACAAAGTATTGCTTTGAGCAAGCGATGTACCAAGGGTTTTTCTAAGCAGATGAGCCCGAGGCGCAATATCTCTTGAGAAAATGTCGATTAGCTCACTTTTCTTCTGAGTATAGGAAAAATCCACATCATGGAAGAGAAAGATACGACGCAGTTCCATGATGCGCAATGATTTGGGATCAAAGTCTAAACTGTCAGAACCTCATAAAGCGCATAAATCACTGTAAATACCTGGTTCTAAATAATCGTAGTTGTCCATTATTAATTTGCAAATGGATCTGCGTCCTAGCACTAAATGCTTGCAATATCGTGTGGTGAGGAAAACTGAGAGCAAGAGGTGTGAGAAACTAGAATTTGGCGTTGTGCCTTAATGACTAATGATTTGTAATGATTTCTAATTACCGCGGCGTACCAGTGGTACTACCCCTCAAACCGACGGCTAGAGCCTTACAACGTTCAAGCACTCGCCAAAATGCTTGGGGCTTGTAGCCTAAAATCCCCTCTCTACAATGAAAACCCAAAAATTTTCCTTTGGTTCCTCTTTTCTCTTACTCGTTTCCTGTTTATTTCTAGGCAAGACAACCATGACTAGGTCAAAACCAAATACTCCCCCAGATGGGATCAAGGATGTTACTGGCGATTTAGATGCTTTCCACGTCTCACGCACTTTGAAGGCAATGAACCCTTCACCTAGTAGTGCTGCCTTGGCAGCAGTATCTGCTGGAGTGCACGACCCTCATATTGGCCAGAATCATGCCTTGTACCATGATGGCGACGATTCTGATTATGACCTTGCAGAATTTGACGAACAAGACATAGGCCCTGACGGTATTGATGCGCACTCTCGAAGCGCATCTACTCACTTTTCTTATGCCGAAGACAAGTCGATTCACCAATTGGCAGCAAAATACAGGGCGCTTAATTCTGCTGGAAGTAATACAACTTCAAGTATTGATTCCAACCGAAAAGGATCATTTGTTAAAGCAGAGATGACTCGCCCCCCTCCACCTCCTCATTTGCACGATGAGACAACGTTTTCTGAAACTGAATCTGTGTTGAGTCACGCAGTACCTCAAAAGATACCAATTAAAGGAAAAGGAATTACACATGCTGCATTTGACAAGCAGTCTTTAGATGGAACTTACAGTCATGTTGGTGAGGCCGAGGACCCAATAATTGTTAGCGAACTAGGATCAATGTATAGGAAAGTCCAGAAATGTATTGATCTGCGTCGCAAATATCAGCGGGTTTCTCTGCAATGCCAGGGTGATAATCCCAAAGACGATAGTTCCTGGGTGATTTATCCTGAACCTCCACGGCCTGTCTGGGACCCCGATACCAAGGATTTTGACAAAGCCAAGGCTCGCAAATCTCCTGAGTTCCATGTTGAGGATTGCACTATTCCGGGAAAGAGTGAGATGGTTTTCAAGGCTGATGATGGTATGGTATATCAGGTTTATGAGAATGAAAATGCTCTTAATCATGATATGCCCATTGTCATAGTTCCAACTTTACGAGATTACTACGTCGACTTAGATGAAATAATTTCGATTTCTGCTGAGGGCCCCGCTAAGTCTTTTGCTTTTCGCCGTCTACAGTACTTGGAAGCGAAGTGGAATTTGTACTCATTGTTAAACGAATACCACGAGATTGCTGCATCCAAGAGAGTCCCCCATCGTGACTTTTACAATGTACGAAAGGTCGATACACACGTCCATCATAGCGCTTGCATGAACCAAAAGCATCTTTTGCGTTTCATCAAATACAAGATGAAGACGTCTCCCAACGAAACTGTTATTTACAGAGACAACAAATTGCTGACTTTGAGTGAAGTGTTTGAGAGTTTGAACTTGAGTGCGTATGACTTGAGTATCGATACGCTCGACATGCATGCTCACAAGGACACATTTCACCGTTTTGACAAGTTCAACCTAAAGTATAATCCTATTGGCGAATCTCGTCTGAGAGAGATTTTTTTGAAAACTGATAACTACATTAAAGGAAAATACCTAGCAGATATTACAAAGGAGGTAATGGACGATTTGGACCAGAGTAAATACCAGATGGCTGAATATCGTATTTCCATCTATGGTCGGTCCGAAGATGAGTGGGACAAACTAGCTGCTTGGGTACTTGACAACAAACTGTTTTCTAACAATGTGCGATGGCTGATCCAAGTACCTCGATTATACAACATTTACTACAGCGGCGGAATTGTTAAAAACTTTGCTGAAGTGGTACGCAATATTTTCAAGCCACTTTTTGAGGTGACTCAAGATCCTGCTAGTCACCCTAAGTTGTACATTTTTTTGCAACGTGTTGTCGGATTTGACTCTGTTGATGACGAGTCTAAGATTGACCGGCGAATTCATCGCAAGTTCCCAGTGCCAAGTCTTTGGGATTCTGCACAAAACCCGCCATACTCTTACTACTTGTATTACCTGTTTGCTAACATGACTTCTTTAAACAGTTGGCGTAAGCAGCGCGGGTTCAACACATTTGTGCTTAGACCCCACGCAGGTGAAGCAGGAGACCCTGAGCACTTGGTTGCCGCATTTTTGACATCACAAGGTATCAATCACGGAATTCTATTGCGGAAAGTACCATTTATTCAGTATTTGTACTACTTGGAGCAGATTGGCATAGCTATGTCGCCTCTTAGCAACAACGCGTTGTTTCTGACATATGACAAGAATCCATTTTACTCTTATTTTAAGCGTGGAATGAACGTGTCTTTGTCGTCAGATGATCCATTACAATTTGCGTACACTCGCGAACCTTTGATTGAGGAGTATTCAGTGGCGGCACAGATCTACAAACTGTCTAACGTAGACATGTGCGAATTGGCGAGAAACTCCGTTCTACAGTCTGGTTTTGAGGGCGCTGTGAAGAAGCACTGGCTCGGGCAGCATTACATGGTGCCTGGTCCAGATGGTAACGAGATGGAAAAGACAAACGTTCCCGACGTACGTTTGTCATTCCGACAGGAAACATACTTGCATGAAATTGCTCTTATGGACCGCTACACTAATATGTAGAAGCGGAACAAATTTGATATATAAAATATAGAACTAATGTGAAAAATTATAGAAACAGTTAGTCTGCAGTTTTAAAATTTTACTGAAGGAAGGACAAGCAAAGCGGAGAAACAAGTTAGGAGGAAGTTCATTTTTATACACTTATTTCACACAAATGTCTTTAGCTATATCAGCAGAAGACATTTTAATTTTTTTTTAGTGTAAGGATCTTGTGTGCAGTTTCAGAAAATACTACTTGAGATTTTTGGGAACACTGAGTGAGCCGAAATATACTTAACTAACGGACCACAGGATTGTTTGAATACAACAGAAAATTTATAATGATCAAAAACTCAAGCGCACATTATTGAACAGTTCAAGGTACAACCTACTGTTCATTCAAATAGTTAAACTGCAAATGATGTAGCCAACAACAATACATGGAATTTTGGAATAGACCTTGTTTTCATTCTTGTTTTCTAAACTGAGGTACTTGCCAAAACCTTTTGGGTCCTTGGTTTGGCCGGGCATAGGAAGACGACCACCAGTTGCTGAGTGAAGTCCGCACGATCATTGTCGCCATTGAACATGTCCCAAAATTTCAATCATTCTTGCCAAATCGGCAATGCGAAGGGCATTTTTGATGAAGTGAATCAATTCATTTTTGCAATCATCAGTCAAAAAATAATGTTCCTCGATACCATTTTCAAACAAGAGAAAACTAATTCGTCTTTCTAGAAGAAAAACAACTGCAGCTCAGGGTCATTGTATCGATTTGCAAACAACCAAGTTTCTGAAGGCATCCATTTCAAAGATGACGGTTGAATAATTTAATGTAGAGGTCACAAACCCAAACGGTAATACATTCAGCTGGAACTTTCCTTAACCCTAATCCCATAACGGTCATACTGACGGGATATCTCAGTCTGAATGAAAAGTTTTTCTTTTTCATTTCTGTTGGTTTCGATGAGTGCAAAAAAAATATTTTATAACTGAAAAATCTTTCTTTCTTCCTTTTCTTCTTTCTCTTCATCCTCCTTGAGAGTCAAAAACACACAAACACACACATAAAGGTAAGCTTCGAGTTATATTATGAGTATTGGGTAACATTGCTAACATCTTTTAGATGTCTACTGCTGGTGACGGAACTTTCCCAGGTGCCATTGGTATCGTAAGTTTTATAAAGTGAAAATTTTTTTGGCCCTTTGATTTGCAACTAACAATACGACTTTGTAGGATTTGGGTACTACTTACTCTTGTGTTGCCACTTACGACAGCGCTGTTGAGATCATTGCCAACGAGCAAGGTAACCGTGTTACTCCTTCTTTCGTTGCTTTCTCCGACAAGGAGAGACTCATCGGTGATGCCGCTAAGAACCAGGCTGCTCTTAACCCTAAG
>JAKVQY010000595.1:0-11194 GCA_030463045.1 Geotrichum macrosporum | reverse complement strand
TGAAACAGTAGAAAAGAAGGGAGAGTAATTAGTAAAATGGTTTAAATAAAACGAATGAAGCAATAGAAAATAGAAAAAAAAAAAAAAAATATATTTATAAAAAAACTGGTAAGTATGTGCGCGGTGTTTTTTTTTTTTTTTGTCATTTGTTTGTTTGTTGACGTTTGTCCCAAAATGAGAATTTGTTCAACAGATACCCGAGGAGAAAATCTCAAGTCATAATTTTCAAGTTAGACGTTCCAAGCTGTAAGTCTTAGGTGTTAAGTGTTAAGCCACTAGTTTTAAGTGTTAAGTTTCAAGTGTCAAGTATTTCGGCTAATAACGAAGGAAAAAAAAAAAGTACCATTAACCTTAACCCTAAATAGGGTTTTTATTAACAGTTTTGCTTCAACTGGAATATTCTCTTTTTCTGCATTCGCGTAAGCTGCGAAAACCCATTTAATTGAATAGAACTAAAAACTACAAATATATATTGATACATTTGATTTGTCTGCCATGACATGCCGCCAGTACCAAAACAGCAACAGCAACAGCCATGAAGCCACTGCCGCTTTAACGTGAACATTTCCTCTAAAAGCCTTCTACTGAATAGACCAGTTCGACTGAGCGCGTAGGGCAAATAAAGCCATGCAGATTCGGGATGTAGCTCATCAAAAGCTGCAACTGACATTCCAAACGCACTGTTGTGTACAAAATATCATTCCGAATTTGTCTTGTTTTCATATTCATTTTAGCCTGTGTAAACAAATAACAGGACATTGGAGAATCCATCACTTTATGTGTGAACCAGCCAACCCAACCATCGGAATAAATTCTGTTCCAAAAGGCGCAAAATATAAATATCTCTTGATTTCTCTCCATTTTTCTTTCTTCTTCCTTTCTCTCATCATCCAAAGCTTTTACTTCAGTCCTTTGCCTGCCTTCGTTGGAGCCTGTCCTGCACCCCAGAGAATTAACATCAAGTAAGCATAGCATACTCACCTGGTTGCCCACTCGCTACAGACCGCACCTAGAAAAACATCACCAGTTGCTAGAAACATACCACAATGCTTTTCAAACTAGCTCCCTTGGCTGTTGCTGCCGCAGCATATGCCGCAGACAGCACCTGCTCTAAATCCATTACAGCTTCTTCGCAGTCTGATTTAGATGCTATTGCTTCTTGCTCTACATTTTCTGGTGATATTACTCTGGCCAGCCCTCTTGAGACGGCTGTTCTTAATGGAGTTCAGTCCCTTGAAGGCAACCTTAACGCGATTAACATCACCACTCTCAGGAGTATTTCAGGACCTTCCTTGGTTAATATTTCAGAGGCCCTTACGCTCAATATTTTGCGTTCGCTGAACTCTGTATCTTTTCCAAAGCTTACGGAAGTAGGGTCCCTTTCATTAGTTACCCTAAATGCTCTTAATCAGTTATCTCTAGATGCTGGTATTACAAAGGCCCAATCTTTGGTTATTTCGGACACCACCATTAACACGTTAAATGGCATTGACCTCCGAACTGTGGACACCCTTAATATAAATAACAATCGTTATCTCACCACACTCAACTTCAACCTTCAATATGTCTCAAACATTTTGGACTTTTCCTCTACAGGAAATAAGGTTCAAGTCAACTTTCCAGACCTGCAATGGGCAAACAATATGACTCTCCGTGATGTCAACTCTGTGTCTCTTCCTAATGTCACAAAAATCAACTCTACCCTTTCTTTTACCAATAACACTATTGAAACCATTTCCTGCCCAAAGCTTACTGAAGTAGGTGGTTCTTTGGCAATTGTTTCCAATTCTCAACTTTCAAATATTTCTTTTCCCAAGCTTGCCAGCATTGGGGGTGGATTTCAAATTGCAAACAATACCAAGTTGGTTTCAATTTTGGGTTTCCCCAATCTTACTACAATTGGAGGTGCTATTGAGTTTATTGGCGAGTTTGATAATGCCACCCTTCCCGCTATTTCCATTATTAAAGGAGGAGTCAATATTGAATCGGACTCGGACACATTTAATTGCTCGTCTTGGAACGAAGCCCAACAGGACTCTGTCATTCGCGGTGACTCTTATCAATGTAAGGGTGCTTCGGTTTCCACGTCAGTGGCCATTTCGTCTACTGCTACTGGATCACGTTCTGCCTCTGCTGGTGCCGCTAGTGCAACTGAAACTGGCAGCACCTCTAGCGGCGGCGCTAATTCATTTGCCGTTGAATACTCTGCTATTGGCGCTATTGCTGCTCTCATCTTTCAGATGCTTTAATTTGTTTTGAAAAAAATTATGTAGTTCACAATCCCTAATGATGATAATGTTTGTTTGAAATTTTGCCGTGCATTAAAAAGAGCCGTGAAGGGCTAGGGGTACCCTGCAATAATGGCATGCCTCGTTGAATGCAGTAGAATGCATTCATTAAAGGCCGTTTTTTTATTTTATTTATTATTTTTATTTTTCTGATTTCTTGAGTGTTGCGAAACTCAAATGTCTAGTCCGCCAAAATATACATCAAGCACATAACTTTGTGATATATAGATTCATCACCGACAGCTTCCATAAATGTGAAGGAGTTTTTCAGTTAGAGTAGCAAAGCTCACACACACATTATTACTTGAAAAAAAAATACGCCACAAATACCAAAGCCCAATACAAGCATGCCGCCCAAATCGAAGTCTCTCAAACACAGGGACCCTTCACCTCCGTCTTACCTCAACGACAATTATAGCATGAATACTATTAACTTGAGTCCCAATAGCGACAGATCTTCACATAGCAGCAGCAGGATGGAAAAATCATCAATAGCTAGCAAGCAGTCATCGTCAGAGGGCGTACAAAAAGCAGTAAGGAAAAAACGACGATCCACTTCGTGTGATCGCTGCCGAAAAAATAAGACTCGCTGTGACTTTGGTACATCAGCGGGTGGGATAAGGGAAAAGTGCCACAGGTGTTACGTGCTAAGGGTGGATTGCTCCTTGGCTATTATCCCTGAAACCACGCCAGAAAGCAGTGACGGCGGAACTAGTACAAGACAACATCAACACCATGCCAGTAATGCACTAAATGAAAATATAGGGAATGATGTGGTGAGCATTCAAAACCGTTTAGGAGCCTTGGAGAACGTTGTGTCTGGGATCAGTAAACAATTAGGTGTATTCCAAAGTTTACTACAACAGAGCAACTTGGCAACTCAACGTGAACCCGTAAAGCCTCCTTCGCCACTAGTACGAGATGCTGCACCACCCTTGGTATATGAAGGTTATGAGTTTCAATTTTCACAAGCTCGCGACCTTGAACTGTGGATCCAGGAAAGAGTACCAGGAAATGTCAGTCTGGGATTGCAAAGTGCGTTCTTTGAAAAATGTGCGGAATACACCATTTTAGACTCTCCTTCATCTCCATTTTCTTCTTCTTCAGTCGCATTTGCAGTGTCAGGAACGCAGCCAATTCTAATTCCACCATTACTGCAAGGGGTCTTGTTACTTCAAGGTTTAAGATGTGACACCGAATCCCATTATAACGAGCTACAGCCTGAATTATTTACAAAAGTAAGAAGGCTCATGGGTAACATGCTGGTAATGGGTTCAAATGTGGTGACACTGCCAGACATTGAGGCGTTTCTATATGTTGCATTATTCAACGACGCACGGACTCCAGAACAGCCGCTTTTTGATTCTTGGTTGTTAAGTGCATATTCAGTAAAACTATTTTTGCTGAGAGTAAACCTCAGAGCTATTGTTGAGCGAGCTACTCAGCTTAGTAACAGAAATAGAGTGGAGGATCTATATGCATTAAGATTATGGAACTCAATTTGCTTGACTCACCTTCATTATGCTGTTCTCACAGACAGACCTGTTTTGATCCCTTCCCAGAACCTCCAGTACTGTAGCCATATTCGGACATTTCCTGGAACGCGGGTCACAGATTCAATTATGCTGGCTGAGATGGAACTATGTCAGGCCTTTATTCATAATGGTAGTAGCGATGATACTGGCAAGACAACGACGAGTGCGAGGCTTGCAGCTTGGAAGCATGCACACATGCTTGAACTTGAATCTAAATGGCCACACAGTACCTTACTTCGAATATTCTATGAGTTTTGTCTGCTAGTTGATATACGGCGCAGATACTTTTGTGGTCCTAGCGCTCCATCTGTTTTAAGCAACCCTTCAGCAACGTCTGGGGCAGAAAACGAGTTTTTGCCGCCGTCACTTCGAGTAATAGTCATTAACCATTCACTTGAGATTTTGAATCTCTTTTTAACTCTGCCGCCTAAATATGTTTTAGGAATTCCAAATCACCCCCTCTGTATCCTGACTTATGCGGTCATGACACTCTGCACATACTTCAAGGATACACCTCCTACAGTAGCAAATCCCCTATCTCTTATTATAAAGACGTATTGGTATCTCTGCCAACTAGGAGAGTCCCCTGACTTCATCACAACGGATAGCATTGCAAGGATTATCAAAGTTATTGTACAGGAATCCCGCGAACCAGGCGCACCTGATTTGTTCCCGGAAAAGACTCATACAGCTGTTCATACCCCTACAGCTGCTTATCCTGCCCCTGCCGCTACTACTGCAGGTGTAGGCGAACATAATGGTATAGACCAGCCTCAGCAATCGCAGATGGACGGAATGCCTCCACAGTGTCTAAACTCTCCGGGTCTTAGTTTTGAATTACCTGACATTACACATTATGCTACATTTGATGATTACTATGATGGCGTATTTTCTAGCGTCTATCCGCAGTTTTAATGAGGTTTGGTGTTAGTTTCACTCTTAAGTTTGGTACGCTCCGCCATTAGTCTTTGAAAAGGGCATTGTGCCGACCCGAATATAAGAGACATAAAAAGAATTTGGAGTAATACTGGGTTTCGTGTTTTTTTGTTTTTTGTTTTTTGTTTTTTGTTTTTCTTTAATCAATTTTTTTTTCTATCGTTTTTAATATTTAATAATCCTTCTGGTTTAAGCTGTGTCCAGGTACCAACGATATTCTCTTCCAGTTCAAAGAATTTTTTTCTTCTTCTTCTTCTTTTAAATATATTGATTGTTCACGAGCTCCCTATCAAAAGGCTTGATAAGAAATCTAGCATTGTTTACTTGGAGTCCTGTTAACATCAACAAATTCAAAATTATAATCGTAATAAGATAGCCTTCTATTTTAAAAACAATACAATTATTCAACACCCCATTTCACATTGGCCATTCGCTTGGCCACAAAAGGTTTTAAATAAAACACCACTGTGAACATTGCGCAGATGGTGTAAACCAGTTTATCTTTTGCAAAACTGCTATTCAATATATCAAACTGCCGTGATGGTGTCACGCGCGTGAAAAACACGTCGAGTCCAAAAGAAACCACCAGCGACGTAGACTCAAGCTTAGAAGGAGCAGTTATAATCTTTTGTGTCCCGAAAATGGCCCGCGAATGCGAAAGAACTTGATTTCGGGGATCTATATGAAGGGTTGACTCGTATTTATGCAGACCTTCACTTGATTCCTCAGCGCTCGGGCTACGACCTACTGGCCGCCTGGGGTCCAAAATTCGTTTGCTGATATCTATTATTTGGTTATTAGTCGTTGCTGCAATTACATCACGCACTGTCACGCCAAACCGTGTTCTCGATAATGTCATGGCTGTGACGTGTGAAGGCATAAAGAAGGACTGAGACTTGACGTGGGGCAATGGAAACTCGTCAAACGATGAATAGCTTTCCTCGTTTGTAGCTCTCTCATTAGGAGTTTCAGACTCGTACAGGTCCCAAACAACCATTTTCTCACCCGTCGTAGGCACTTCGCTGTAAAACGAGTATATCAACCAGTGCTCGCCGTAAACCATTTGTACACCTTGGCCTGCTTCAACCGAGTCCTCATGTTTCTTGAAGCGCAGTATTCTGCCCGTTACCGTATCTAAAAGGTAGACATACAAAGACTTGGTTGATGAACTAGTGGTAGCCACGGCTAATACGTTTTTGTGCAGATATTTGTAAAGCACTGTACGATCGCCAAGGATATTTCCAATATTGACTGTGACATCTAGCGGAGATCGGCTAGCAGTATTTGCAATCTTATGGCCTTCCGCAACGCTGAACTCCCAAGTCTTGGTGAGCCGTCCCTCGCTGTATAGATAACCGTGTACAGCAGTTGCTGTTACCTTCGTAGTGTAAAATATATCAAGGTCTCGGCCCTCCAGTAAAATTAATCTGTCCAGGGAAGTCCATGCAAATACTGTCCTTTCTTCGTTAGTATATATCTCTACCAGTTTTTCGACAGTCTCACTTTCGGAAAATTTGAGCTGTCGGGATTCCGTGATCTTTCCCTCAAGCCCATTAATTACTGTAAGTGTGCCCTCCTCAGTCAAAACATAAACGTCAGTTTTATAGGAAAAGACCTTCGCTCCTTTAAATGGGACGTTGTCAATAGCCCAAGCAGTATTACCATCAAGAAAGGTATCAAGCGCAGAAACTCTTCCTGTATTGGAAACAGACACAAAGTATTTGCGTAGACCAAAGCTGTTAGCGCGCAACAGCTGCGTTTGAGGTGAATCCACTGATATTATTGACATCAATAGCTCTTTCAACGCTTGATGGAGGTACCTCAAGTCAGAAATGTGTCGACTAATTCGGCGAAGATAAGCTGACAGAATACTAGAGTGCTCTTCATACCAAAGTTCTTCAATATCCAAGCTTCCCTCATTATGATCCGGTAGATCTAAAATTAGAGCATCTATTATGTTTGCAAGACTCTCGTCCCGTTCTGAAATGACCTTTTCGCAGTCAGGACTGACTAGTTGGAGAACTCCGTTCCGTCGCTGCACAAGAATAGAGAGCCTATTTCCTCCAAATACCACAGGTAGACCATCATATCCTAGATCAATTTTCTTCAGTTCCTCACCAGTCAATGCATCAACTTCTCGCAATGCGTAATCAGCACCAACAGTCAAAAAAATATCATCCTCCCCAGAAAGGGTGCTAACAGCTGAAACATTAAGAATGTAAAGCTCGGCAAAAGTTTCTAAATCAAACACAATGCTCTGAGTGCTAGAAGAAACAATAGCAGCTTTTTTAGTTAAAAGAAAGTTGCCTCCCTCTTGTGTAATAGTTTCAGAGACGGCTCCCGATACAATTTTGTTAATTGTAATAGTTTTTGATTCCTTCCACACAATAATTTCTTCAGAGGAGTAAATCAAGGAAACAGGACTCTCAGTCAAGTAAGCAGGTACTTCTGGGCTGAAAATAGAGGTAGCTAAGTTTATGCGATGTGTCTGTAGCCCTTGAGGGGACTCTGAAATAGCAAGTAAACTGTCTGCAGATCTGATGAAACCAGCAAATACAAGGTCCCGTGTTGTATCAGGCACTATCGACCATATTAAAGAGCCAGATTCGATATTAATGTTGTGCACAATGTGACCAGTTGCTACGTACAAGACATCACTGTCATAGCTAAAGCCAGTAACTTTACTCTCAAATGGAAGTTCCCAAATTAAGGAGCCGTCTTGAATATCCCAGCAAAACAAAGTGGTTGTCTCAATGTTGTTGATATTTCGCGTGAGTGATAGCACAAAACTAGATGCTGACTCTCCGAGAGGCTGAAGACTATGGGCTGCAATTTCACCTGAAAATTCGTGTCGCCATACAAGTGACTGGTCTGAACCATTAAGTACTGCCAGTACATTTGATTCAGGGTAGACTCCATAAAACAAGGTAGGCGGTAAAGATTTTTCCAGCTGGGGCAATTCAGTAGTAATAATATCTGATACAAGACCAATCTGCTGGCGCTGCCAATCAATTACATTGGCTTCATCCGTATAAACGGCAGCCACTTGTGAGGTGAAAAGACCAAGTATTGCGGTAATAACCAGGCCTCCTTTCCACATCATATTGGTTTGATTTTGTTGTTTGTATCCAAAGGGTGGTGATGTCAGAGAATTGGGAGACTACAAAAATGAAAGGACAGGCCTAAGGAATTTCATTATTTACAATGTATTATTATGCAGACTACGAACGATTGCTTTTCTCTTCATCGTCAATCGAGAGAAATATAGAAGAAACGTCGTTATTCAAAATTTCTTCTTCAGCACGCTCGGTAATAGCTTCACCAAACCCTCTCGTATGTGGGATTAGCCTAATTTGAACGTCCGTTTCCTCCCTCAATGTTTCCCAAGGAATCATATTATTCCACTCTAAAATCTTATCTTCTTCCGCATCCTCTTTAGCTTCATGTTCTTTTTTTGGAGACCTGCTTTCAGCTTCCGTAAAAACTGCATGTTTTATAGTTGATTGCCGTTTCAACATGTCTTCGCTAATACCGTTTCGCAGAATCTCTCTAGCCAATTCCCTATTGTTCTCTCGCATTTCAGTATATCCATCTCGAACAACATTCATCTTTTGATGAGATACCTCTGCGTTGTCAAATCTGGCGTCAACTCGTTGTTTCCAGTCCTTGTACTCAACGGCCTTGTATCCAGTCGGCCCAAACCATCGCGACACTTTTTGATTAGCCTTCTCAGCTTTTCTTCGGGCAGCTGCTGCGTCTTCTTGCCACGGATCATGTGGTAGTTGGAGCCGAATGAGCTCCAAGCTGCTTAAAAAAATTAAGTATGTTCCTGTCAGAATTCCCGTCACTCGAAGTAATCGATTTTTCCAAACAGTTCTTGCCGGAACAACTGTTCCAAGTCTAGCGGCCTGTTCGGCAGCAGCCTTTGCCATGCCCCCTCGTCCTGGAACCCACCACATGAGAAGTCCACCTGCCATTTGCAGCCCAGTCAAGGTATACAAGCAAGACCTGCAATCGTTAGCAGGTATCAAAGGACCCCAAATCTCCAGTCCAAAGCTGGGATTAGGATATCGCTTGCTGGGATCGGATGTCTCTCGACCTGAGTTCATTTTGCTAGTCGATAGTGCGCTGGAAATTAAAGCAGTTGAATTGGCGGCTGAGTGGGAAAACAGGAAACGGTGGAAAATCTAAATATAAAATCAACTATGGAAAAAAGGGTTTGGAAGAAGTGAGTAGTCTAGCCATTACGAAAAATTGAAATATAAAGTCTAAAATCTATCCAGAATATATGTCTACTCATAAGCCTTTTCCGTAGTTTCCGGACTCAAAGAAAGCTTCAATAATGACAACAATATTTTCAAGAGCAGCCAGCCATTCTTCTAACTGAGCTAGTACTGCAGCGTGATCATCACCGAGCTTGGTGTAAAAGTCTTCACGGTAAGGGCAGGCCTTTAACGCTACCTGAAAAACGCCCCTGACGACGAAGTTATGAAATTTGCTAAGGGTTTCACTGTAGGCATTGGAAAAAGAGCTGTTTAATTCTTCATTGGGGCTTTTGATGTTCTTCTGGAGAGCCTTGGCAGTGAAAGAAAGACCTCGAGTAAGCCACAATAGGGCCTGAGTAGCATCATTTTTCTTGGAGTTTTTCTCGGCAAAAACAATATCCTGAAGGGATGGGGCAGAAGAAGGGTTGGCAGTCTGGTAATCCCTTATTTTCTATATCACATTAGCGGATACTTTCTTAGACATGATCAAAGCTTACCTTGATATTTCCATTCATATCCTTTTGCACTGCAGAAAAAGCTGTAGATCCAAGGATGTCAAATAACGTCACGAGAGACTCAGCGGCATCTAGAAACTCAGTAGTGTTAATCTTGTTTTCCGCGGAGACAGATACATCTTTAAAGTTGCAGTTAAGACCTTCGAAAAATGTATGAGCCATGGGGATTTTACTGAGGGGAATTGAGTAGATGCACACAAGAGTAAAAGCAGATTTGCTGTTGTGAATGTAGCTTGTGGAAAAATCAAATGTTGAAATTGAGATAGTGCTGCTATTTATACTATTTATATCATAGATTTTAGGTATAGGGGATGGAAATGGAATGTTTATGCTGTGCATCCCTGAATCTTTGCGTGACCCAGATAATCCATGATTGGATTAGTAGCGGGATGACTGTGGGTGCAGATAAGATAAATTTCGCTCAGAATACGGCGGTTTCTAGCCGGTTGCCTTCTTTTTAACCTCAGGCGAAAACTAACCACATGTGTGAATCTCAAAACATGAAATGTTCGAATTCTAGAACTTTGTATGCGTGATAATTTCGGGAGAGTGCTTAACCTACTGAAAATTTACAAATATTATTGCTTTTAAATTTCCCATCCTAAGTTTCTCATAGAAAATATATCTGCATCTGCGGTTGCTATAGTCGAATTTGCAATTGATCAGCGTACTGAACTGATTTAAAACAGGCCTCTTCTTGAAGGAAACCCATACAAATGTCTTATAGCTTACAAAAAGACAAGTGAAGGGTTTAATATATCAAAGAAGCTTGAAGTCATAGCTACAATGGTTTTTGTTATTTCTAGATAGGTCTCATGGTTAAGGAATAATATTTTTTCAAATTTAATATCTATCAAATATAGTCTGTAAGTCACAGTAGCGACTTAATCTTCAAGGGAAGAGTTATTTTCTACCTCACTATCAAAACTTGAACTATTTATCACACGCTCATCTCTTTCTATATTTTCTTCCCATTCGTCACTACTTTCTCAAAGGCTTAATAACTGCCTTTCTGAAGTCTATGAGCTTTGAATCTGGCAAAATAGATGATCAGTTTTCGGGCAAACATGTCCCGTCTATCTCCCATTAATTTGAGCAAATTCCTGAAATCTTTCTCCGACTGCTTTTGAAACAATCCACCGGGTTAAAGCACCAAGGAATGAAGTATTTCTCCGAGGAATGAGTACTTTGCTTTTTTTGCGTTGAGCATCTGGGAGACATAAATTTATTGTTTCACGTAATAACTCCTTGACACGGTATACAGAAGATGGCTTCTAACGACAAAGTAATAGACTGTTTGACATAGTGTACTGCCAACAATAGATTTTAAAAGCTTTTTAGGTAATGGGCTTTTTACTTCATTTTGGTTTTGTAATCACTTTTTCTCAGACGTCAAAAGTAATCTAACTTAAGGTACAAATCCCAACTGACATTTGAATGGAATGTGGTTGAAAGCTGATTCTCCTGGTAGCTCTGAGATAATTAATTTGTAACAGAAGAGAGGCAATAAACGAAGGGATATGGTTTAAATTCTGTCTAGCCGATGCTGATGGCTTCAAAAATGAAACTAGAAGATGAGGCCCTTGATTTCCAATTATTGTTAAAATTTTTCTACTCAAGATTAATGCGTTGAAATAACATAATAAATCCTTCAT
>JAKVQY010000594.1:0-11155 GCA_030463045.1 Geotrichum macrosporum | reverse complement strand
AAAAAAAAAAAAAAAAAATAAAAAAAAAAAAATAATTAAGCACACGAGAATATTCTTACTATGGCAAAACTGAAAAAAAAATTAGGGTTTTTCTTGTTGGTGCCCAAAAAAAAAAAAGTCGTCAGCCGAAGTGAGCAAAATATAAAACAAACGCAATAATTGCTTTTGATTATCCAGAAAGAGTAATTTTGAGTAAATTAGCACGGCTGAGCAGGGTAACACATTTTTATTATTTTTCAAAAAAGTAATCATTATGCACAAAGCTAGATTAAGTTGTAGTCGGCGGTTGTCAGGCCAATAATCGTCTGTTGAAAGATTTTTTCTGGTAATTATTCATGTCGATCACTTGAAAAATAATTGAAAGACGCAATGACTCCCCGCAAAACAGCACTACTGTGATGGCAGAGCAACAGAGACAGCGTGATGATCATATTTACGCCTGGGTAATTGTGGTTCTGCGCTTTGCGTATATCTCCTTGACACACTTTTTGTTTGGTTTTGTGTTGATTTCAGCCATAGAAAAAGGAGCAAGGTATGAGCTGGTATACAAAGCGGTTGAGAAACCTAGATAAAGCCGCCCTAACCCTGCAAGGTTTCTGTGCATACTTCCATATGCTACTTCTGGTGAAAATTCTGTCGATCACGTGCGGCAGTCAAGATTTAGCTGTGGAAAAAGAAAGGTTAGGAGGTTGTCATGTCAGCAGAACTCTGGGGTAGTGGTTTTGGGTTAAGCCTACTTACGACGATAACAACATTCATGCTGTGGTCACTGGATACAGTGGCGAAAGAGCAACAGTAGTAATGTGACGACGCGGGGTCAGGCAATTGACACTAGTGTGGCAGCAGAGGGTTTAAAGACGTGATTCAGGGAAAGAAAGTGACAAATTTGTTGGTAATTAAACTGTCAATTGTTACTAGCTACTACCAATTATTACTAATTGTGACTAATCATTATTAAATATTGTTAGTTTTTTGTAAGCTACTACTAATTATTACTTATCAACACTAATTATGACTAAATATTATTAAGTGTTACTAATCATTACCAATTATGGTTTTTTTGAGAAATTATAATGACCTTTGATACCGGCAGTCTCACCTGGTTTTGCTCTTGGTTGAAGCAGTCGCTTTTAAAATCGTGTGTCTTTGGGCAGTCGCTGGAGTTTCGGTTCCCAGCAAAAAGTCCCAGTGTCGAAAGGACGACGCATAGTTGCCGACAAAATACTTGTGGTGGTCATCGTGGTGGTCGGCACCGGCCCAGATGGGGAGAAAGTGTCTCAGCGACCAGGGAAAGTCGTAGCCTGAATGAGAATCGACGGCCTGTAATAGTCGCAAAGTGACCCAGGCAATGACGGTGAGAAGGTGTACGTTGCCAAACAAATGGGCCCACAGCAGCGGGCTTCCGACGGTTCCCAAGCCAGTGACGGCCACCTCGACGGGATGGGCGTACTCGGCAGTGAGACCAAAAGGAACTGAGTACTTGTGGTGCTGCTTGTGGATGTGCTTGTATAGAGGGCCAATGTGCAATGCGCGATGGAACCAGTAGTGCCAGGTATCTTCCATGAAGAAAAAGGCAATTACTTGGACCAAAAAGTCCTTGAGAGTTGGGAATCCCTGGGCAGTGTAGTCAATGCCAAAAATGTTGCAAATTGGCTGGAATCCGAATATTGGCAGGGCTTCTACAAAAGCGTGGGCAATCAGCACGTCTTTCAGGCATTCAAGCTGGTCGGCGTTACTAGGAATCTTTGTGTTTTGGATCTTGTATTTGCGAAAGTATGGAATCTGGTCTAGAATTGCCCAAGGCGCGCTTCGTCCAAAGTATACAATTTCGTGAATGACTAGAAAGAGAAGGCCGGTTGCCAAAAAGTCATTGTTCATCCAGGCATAGTATGAACCCCAAGCGGACTGGACGTACGACATGGCAATGGTGCTTTGATCGAAAGCTGTGTTGATTAATGACGATGCCAAAGGTGTCGAATTGTTCATCATGACTACAGGGTTATTAGAGGTGTTGAATCAGAGAAGCAAATGTGACGAATGTCCCTTATATATATATATATATTAAGGAGGCTCCAGTTAAGGGAATCTGGACGCATAAAGTCGAACGACTTGAAATTATTCACTCGCATTTGTCGTATTGTTGGTTGAATAGTCGTGTTTGTGTTTTTTGCCTACTGGTTTGAAGTGGAAACCCCGAACGTTTTTCCATACAATTTGCGGGCTTTGCATGTTATAGTGCGGCAGAGATATTTCACTGGGAGCCTGACTTTTTTTTTTTTTTCTTCTTCTTCTTCTTCTCCTTCTTCTAAAATTACCTGACTTTTTCATTCTCACACCACGAAATTATATATAGTCCATGTTCTATGTTCTATAGCTCATGTGTCAAGTCTTTTGTGTCAAGTCTTTTGTGTCAAGTCCTATGTTCTATGGCTCAAAGGCCAAGTTCCAAGTTCACAATGCTGGAATTTCGTCACTGTGGTAGTGTTTTGTCAACAGCTTTTTACCGCGAAACCCAGCCAATATTAGACAACATCCACCCTAACCCGGGCTCTGCCCTAGCCTACTGCACGCCGGTCCCATACAAGCGCATATCCAACGCGAGATTCCTTCCAAATATGGCATTGTTTCTGCTTCAGCTCTGCTTCAGCTCTGCTTCAGCTCTGCATATCCAACAAAATATATATATTTTTTTCCATACAGGGCAGGGGCGTTGAACTAAAGAAAGAAAACAATAACAACAACATTGTCATGGCTGATTTGTATTGGATTTTCTAACCGTCATTTCCTTCTTTCTTTCTTCCTTTTACTCTTCACTTTCTCTGTCTTTGACACTAGAAGCACTAGAAGCACGCTTCCCAATCGTTCAAGAACCCAATCGTCGTCGGAACCATTGAACAGCCCTGAAAAACCACTGAAACCGTCGAGATTTCAAGTTTTATACAATTGAGTTTTGAATGCGTGCTCAACTACACAAGCAGAAAGAAGAAGAAGAAAAAAAAAGAACAGAATCACAATCACCCTCATTGGAATTCCCTACACTCTTGTCGACCTCTTTTGATTCCGTCTTTGCTGATTTGATAAAACTACACCCTCCTCCTTGTTTTAAAATAAAAAATTCCTTCAACAGCTTGAAAATAATCACAATCCTCTCCTCATTGTTTTTTTAGGTACGTATGATACACTCCAAAATTCCCTGCTTCGTTTATCCCAACGCGCGCGCGACTAGCTCGAAACGTGAAAAACCAAAAAAACCAAAAAAAAAACTGTCTCATACACACTGGAAAACTGCCCAAATGACCAAATGACCAACCCCTTCATACTTTTGTGTCCCCAAAATGTACCCTTTCCCTCACTTTCCCCTTTTTTATTATTTTTCCACTATTTTTATTGTCCTCTTCTCGCACTTGTGACCCTTTCTAACTTCCTCCATCCATCTAGGACTGTGCAATGTCCGAACCCAGCGCCCCCCGAGTCTCTTCAAGGCTCTCCTCGTCTGCCAGGCTCTCGAATTCCATCTCCCGCCGTGTCCATCGGGAGGTAAGATTCGGAGAATACATTCTAGGCTCTACACTGGGCCAAGGTGAGTTTGGTAAAGTTAAGCTCGGATGGAGAAAGGACGGCAAACAACCCGAACAGGTTGCCATCAAACTGATTCGAAAAGATACTGTACCCCCAAAGTCCAGCAGAGAAACCAAAGTGTTTCGCGAAATAAACGCCTTGAAACTTTTGACCCATCCAAACATTGTGAGACTAGAAGAAGTCATTCAGAATGACAAGTACATTGGAATTGTGTTGGAATACGCCTCTGGCGGCGAACTGTTTGACCACATTCTCACCCACCGGTACTTGAAAGACAATGTCGCCTGTCGCCTTTTTGCTCAGCTCATTAGCGGAGTCCACTACCTGCATTCCAAAGGAATTGTCCACCGTGATCTCAAGCTTGAAAATCTGCTTCTAGACAAGCACAAGAACGTAATCATTACAGACTTTGGCTTTGCCAACTCGTTCAAGGCTGCCTCTGATGGATCCATTCACGATCTCATGTCCACCAGCTGCGGCTCCCCCTGCTACGCTGCCCCTGAACTCGTTGTTTCCGACTCCAAGTACGTGGGCAGAAAAGTCGACGTCTGGTCCTGCGGCGTGATTCTCTACGCCATGCTCGCAGGGTATTTACCATTTGACGACGACCCCGCAAACCCGGATGGCGATAACATTACCCAACTCTACAAGTACATTACATCTACACCTTTGACTTTTCCAGAGTACATTCAGCCCATGCCTAGAGACCTGCTTCGAAAAATTCTTGTTTCTGATCCCACCCGACGCATTGACCTAAATAGCATCCGTGGCCACGCCTGGCTCGCTCCTCATGCCCACTTTCTCTCCGTCACCCCTGTGGAATGGGATCGCAGCTTTTTGCGCCAACCACCTCAACAAGAACATCCACAAGAACCAAAACGACCCCAGTCTTATCAGCCCCCTACTTCTGCATTTGCTACTCCTGCCACGCCTGCCGGGGAGTACAATACCCAATTTTGCATGCCGGCTCCGAAACCTCCTCAACTGGCTGTCCCTACTAATACTACCCCCAATTCCTTTTCTACCCCGTCGACTCCTGTCGCAAATGGCCCTCCCTTGTTTTCTCTTCCTTCCATCCAGAGACCTTCCACTCCCAGTGGTGCTATTTCGAGACCCCATTCAATGATTGGCCCCACTCATGGTCGCCACAATTCTGTACAACTGGGTGTTGAGTCTAATGCCACCCCTGCCTACATGGGCCATGCCCGCCGCCATTCTGTGCAGACTGGGTATACAAAGGGAGTTTCTTCCTCGCATGCGCGGGGTACCGACGTCACCCAACAACAGCGTCGCCCTCTTTCAACTGCATCCAACTCTTCTGATGATGTATTGGCGTCTTTGGACCAGAATACCCTAGAATCTTCTATGATTTACGCATCTGCGTCTTACGCATCCAGCAAAAATGTCATTACGCCCATTGAGGAAACTACTCCAGAAATTTTTGGCTCCTCGTCACCTCCTACGCCCAGCACACTCACTGATGGTATAAGCGATTCCTTGTGCAAGGTTGCCATTACCAAAAGTGCAAATGCTGCACGCTTGCCTCCTGCCACGAGAAAGCCTCGGCCCACCTCGTTCCAGCCTTCCTATGTGTATTCTTCCACGGTTTCCTTGTCTGAGGCTGAGCCCAGATCTAAGCCGTTGAACTTTCAAATGCCCATGTCATCCGAGCCTCGTGTGGGCATCACTCCTGACACTGCTCTGCCTGGCGAGATCTCGCGCCCGTCGGCTTTCAATGCCACGATTCCTGCTCCACAACTTATTGTTGACAATCCCTCGTCTGCGAGCTCTAGCCAGCGTGTAGCCAGTGAAGAGGTTTCGCCGCCCACTCCGCTCTCTACTTCACCGGCGCTTCCGTCTAGTCCCGGCCAAGTCGAGATTCACAAGGGCCGATACTCTGACGATCAGGGTATGCCCAACTTTGAGGTGTCAGTAGACAATGATTCCATTACAAGCAGCAAGTACCCTTCATTTCCCAAACGGTCACATAAGCGGAACGCCAACAGCGTTTCGTACGGCGGTGACAAATCTTTCAGCAAGCTCATGGGGGTTAGTCCCCCGAACGAGAACATTCCGTCTGCAATCTATGCAACTAATGGGCAGATGCCTCCGCAGCAGCCTGTTAGTGTGTCGCGCCACCGACATACCAAGAGTATGGCTCCGTCGTCTGCAGTGTATGGAGACGGTACGGGGTCAATTAGTTTGACCAAATCTGAGCGTAAACGGTTTAGCTTTTTGAGCTTTTACTCTGGATTTGGAGCGACTGGCGAGCGCACGCCCTCTCAAGGTAGCTTTGCATTTAAGGAGCAGCCGCCATTACAAGACCGAAACACAAATTCCATGAACCGCAACCCCGATTTCTACGGCAGCAAGGTGTTTGTAGCCAGCACGCGCAAGTCTGAGCAACAGCAACAACAGCCATCTGCTGCTCGTAAAGTGGTGGACTTTTTCAAGCGACGGTCCCGTGTTTAGTAAGAAATTTTTCTGTGCGGGAGGCGTCTGCGATATAATATTCAAGATTTATTTTCAATTCATTTTTAATAATTTAATTCAAACAAAACTGCATGTTGAGAGAATTGAGCCGTTCACAGTGTTTATAAGATTGGTTGAGGGTAAGAATTCAATGGAGTCTCTTTTTAGCTGCTGGAAAACCTTGCTAGGAATTAAGTACGAGACAGGGGGAAAAGTAGGGAATCAAAGTTGATGGGAGAAGGACGTGGATTTTGAAATTACTTGTTTTCAATGTGCATTTTCAAAAACTCTGGTTGTTGCTCAGTTTTGTCCTTTGTGTAATTTCGAACTAAGAGTTTAAAAATGGCTATATATGTAAATAAAATTTTATGGAATTTTTTTGAAAAAACCATTTTGGATTATTTGATATCGAAATGTATAAACAAGAGGTTTCACGAATTTAATCAAATGTAGTCCTTATGAGTCTTTTAATGTTGAGTTTTTCAAAAACTATATATATATTGAAATATAACTGTTATCTTTGAACCTTGATTATGAAAAGTCCATCGGTCTTGACATCTGAAAGGCTGTCTTGTCTAGCTCTATAATGATGATTAAACTTTTCGAATTTACTGCATGGCAAAATATTTTGTTATTGTTATTGTTATTTTTTCATTTCACGGTTATGATCAAATTGATTTGATCAAGATGGATCACGATTTAAATGATTAAGATTTTATTTTAATGTGTGCGTAAATCCTGCTGAAAATCAGTTTCTGTTTCTTCATTTTCATATAAAATCACTTTTTTTTTATTTTATTTTATTTTTCTCAAAGAGTAAGTCCATGGGATATAAAAAGATAAACAACAACATTTCATTATTTCGTATCATGTATATATTAAAATTAATACATTATAAATAAATAAATAAATAGTCAAACTACTCCTTCGTTTTTGTTTTTTCCCTCGTCATTATGTTTTCTTCTTCTTGGTCAAGAGAAAAATAACGACCAATAAATAAAAAGTAGAATGTCAAAAAAAAACAAATACAAAGACAGTTTTTTTTTTGGTTTTTTTTTTTTGGTTTTTTTCTTTCCGAAAGATGATATTATCATCTCTACTGCTGCGTGTATTCCTCTATTTTGCTCTTACAAGCTTCCAACAGCTGCTCGGTCTCGGCATATCGTTTCCTATGCTTTTCCAACTTTTCCTCCAACTTGCGTTTCTTGACTATTAAAAATTCTTTAATGTGTATTGAAGAAAACGAATCTGGAATGTCAGAAAGAATACTTATTAAAAGCTTGGATGCTGGTGTACCGCTATTTTCTTTCGTAGAGGTAGTAGAGGTAGTGATTGAGGAAGATGAACAAGTTGACGATAATGACGATGAAGAAGAAGATGATGAATGATGATCTAGTAATGATATTAAAGCAGATGATTTGGATCCAGAAGGCTCCGCATTCAATATAGACCGAATGCTGAGCGAGTGATCTTCTACTGTGGATGGCGCGTGACCTAGTGCAAACGAACTAATACTGGGCAACCAGGTTTTATCCTGCTGCTGCTGCTGCTGCTGCTGCTCTGGTTGAACAATACTAGCAGAAACAGGTTTTTCGGGCTTTTTGGATTGAGTATCTCGCGATTTTCTAAAAGAATGCGTAAAATCTATAGCAGCTGGCGCATGTGGTCGAGCTGTTTGACTAGTTGTCGTGCCTACACTGCTGACACTGCTACCACGGCGACGATGAGCTGCTGATGTAACAACTTCAACCTCAGTCACAGTCGCACTTGGTGTAGATGGAGCAGACGACTGAGTTGCAACTCTTTCACTATAAGGAGATACTTCTTCCGCTACTGGGGAACCTCCCTCATACGATGCAAAGTGAAACCCGCCCTGAGGCGTTGCAATAATCCGTTTGCGGCGCTTAATTGTGTTATTTTTCATGCCAACTGGACGGTGCACTCCATGAAGGCGATGATACAGTCCACAAGCATTACAAATTGTGTGCCCCGCATCATCTCGTCGCCATAGCGGAGTCACCGTAGTATTACAGTTCTGACAAGCAATCACCACTGCAGACTGTTCGTCTGCAGTTTCACCAGTGGGCTGCAAAGACTGCCCTTCCTCTTGCTGCTCTTCTGAGTCAGCGCTTGCTAGCTGTTGCTGAAGGGAAAGAGCAAGTTGAACGGCCTTTGTAACCCTGTTATTGTACGCTGGGCAACCAGAACATGCAGTAGAGCCTCCAGTACCATTACAGTGTCCATCTCCAGGACAGCTACCAATCTTGAGATCCCCACAAGATCCTGTTGACATGGCCGCAGCCCCTGCAGGATCCGGGAGGGCTGAAGATTCCGTGGCAGGAGTTGCTTTAGGCTTTCCGGCAGCAGGGCCTTCTAAAATAATAGTAGCAGTTTGAGGTGGCCGCTTTAAATGAACGGGTCGTGCCGTGTTACGAGCCTTCAAGTATAGACCACAAGCGTTGCAAATGGTAGAACCATCCGGTGCTCTACGCCACAATGGAGTACGGGTTGTACCACAGTTGGAGCAAACTTGCCCAGCGACTGTAATCTTTTTGGACCCGGTCAGAAGAGATATGCTATGATTAGGACGAGTCGAAAGAATGGGAACCGATGCTGGACCTGTATGGGGTCCTTTGTTGGACGGTGATGAGTTGGTATTATTCATTTTTACTGAGAAGGAAGTGAAATGGGACGAAGGCGGGACGTTTGATGCGGGCGGTGATTTACGTTGCAAAACGGGTGTAGATGTTACTGAAGTCGGCAAACTTGAAGCTGCTGGTGGACTTGGCGAGATGGAGATTGGTTTTGGAGCGAGCTCAGTCGGTGGCATTCTTTTACGTTTCTTTGACGGCGATATCTGGGAAAGAGTTATGGTAGGACGTTTGGACGGCCTAGCTGGCGCAATAGGCACCGTACCGCTAGCAGCTAGTAGTTTAGGCATCGATATGTTTCTAAAATGATTCTGGTGAAGAGGATGAGAAATGCTGATGAAAAAGATTAGAAAAAAAAATAATAAAAAAATAAAATAAAAAGAATGAAAAAAAAAAAAAAAAATTCGGATGAGAAAATCAATCAGTAAGTATTTAGAAAAACTTGATGGGAGAGTTTTTTAATAATAAAAAAAGCAATTTTTATGGAATTCCATAAATTATAATATTATACGCATTTATAATAATATCTCTATTTAACTAAAATCTAGTGATAAAAAAAGTAATTCGTTTTGCAATTTCAACCAATCACAGCTCAATAACTGTAAATCTAAAAGCTTGTCTTGCTGCAACCCCTGCCCATTAAATTTACAAGGCTCGTTGTTATTGGCCGAAATCAAAATTATACGTAAAATTGTGCTCATTGGCTGAATTTGGTCATATCAGATAAAAATACAGCCAATGAAATTGTTTGTAGTAAAGCTTATTGCATGCATTTTGATTGGCCAATTTTAAAAAGATCTTACTACCAAAATGTTTTTTTACGCGACGCGTAATATTTATTGTCGCCTCCTCGCGCCGCGCTGCCATTTCCGTTCCGTCTTTCCAGCCAAAATGAACGCTGCTTTGGCATTGCCCATCTCAGTCGCATCTCGCATTCCTTGGCACGCGCAATCTTTTTCCATGCTGATTGTTAGCCCGAGTTTCCCAAAAAAAAGTTGAACCCTTACCTCGATGATCAGATTATCCTGTTTCAGATAAATGGTATTTATCGTATTTTATCGACCAATCACAATCGTGATGCATAAAAATTAGTTAAAAACGTGACTTCCTTATTGAGAAAAAACATTTTTTTTGTCCAAAAAAGGAAATTAAGGCTGATTTTGTTACGAGATGAGAAATATGGCCAATGATATTACATGTTTAGTAATAACATCAGATTAGTTAAAAATGACATTATATCACTATAAAGGATTAGAAATTTCGCAAGCATGATTGGTCAATAAAATGTACTGGTGCCTAGATTTACTATGGTCTGAAAACTACTTAAATAAGTCATACAAACGGACTCAAGTCTTAAGGCTTGAAAGATACAAATAAACTCAAGCCTTAAGCTCTATATCGCAATTAGTTGGATTTGGCAGCAAAAGCCTTGGAAAGAGCAGTCATGCCCTGAGCAGTCTTGGAAATAGCACCGTCGTAATCAAATTCTCCATCACTGTTGGTGAACTTCTCAGTGCCATGAATATAGGCTTCGTAAGACTTCTCAATGATGGGCTTCAAAGACTTGACCAAGTCATCCCGAGACATGTCGCGCTTGACCTTGTTCTGACCATCTAGAATAGAGGTTCCAAGTCCAACCATCATGTATCCAGCATCATAAGTATCGCGCTCAGCCAAGTTGTTGCCACGCAGACGCTGTAGCAAAACAATTGCGCGAGCAGCGTCGTTGGCAGCCTTTCCGGAATCAAGGTTTCCGCTCGAGTCAGTATAAGCAGCAACAATCTTCAAAATATGTTCACGGCCGTAGTGGAACAGAGGAGTAATATCACTAGCGAGACTGCGACTTTCGTCAGACTCGCTAAGATCAGCCACATAATGATCCAGTTTACCGTCACCAGCAGCGTTGAGCTTGGCAGCAGCATCCTTAGCAGCATCGTCATAATTGTCGTACTTGGTGTGCTTGTACGAGTCATAAGATAACTGCAAGGAAGGCTTTAGACCTTTGATGAGATCATCTTGAGAATAGTCCCGGCGGGTCAATGTTTCACTCTCTTCATCCTCAGCCAAAAGTCTGGAGCCCAACTCAACGAGCATGTGACCGGCTTCAATGTCAAGGTCTTCAATTCCTGAGCGTCTCTGGAACCCGCCCATACCGCCAAAGGTTCTCAGGTACATGTCAGCCATTTGAAGCATCTGAGCAGTGTCTTGGGCAGCACGGTCGGCCTCAAAGTTACCATTAAAGTCAACGTAGTGGTTCATGTGAGACTCTGCCTTTTCGTAACTTTCCTCCAGCAAAGGCTTGATCAAGTTAGCAAGTTCCAAATCTTCAGCAGAGTACTTGGAATCATCGCTTCGTCTTCTTCCAAACCAACCCAGCTTTCCAGCAGGAATATGAGCAGGGACTGATCGCTTCTGCACATCGGCTGTTGGCTGCTCCACGTAGTAAGAGGTTT
>JAKVQY010000593.1:0-11226 GCA_030463045.1 Geotrichum macrosporum | reverse complement strand
AAACACAAATTTCTCAAACTTAGTGTAAATGAAAAATAGTCTGCGCATCACAGTTGTGAATTAATCTATGCGAAAAAAAGTATTCTCCATCTCTATCAAACCTTGAACTATTCATCACACGCCCATGTCTTTCCATATCTTCTTCTCATTCATCACTGATTTGTCTAAAGAATTTTTCCCCGCCTTTCTGGTAATGCCCATCAGCTCTGAACCTGACTATATAGATGCACAGTCTTCTAGCAAACACGTCCCTTCAATCTCCCATTGATTTCAGCAGATTCCTGAAATCTTTTTCAAACAGCTTTTAAAAAATAGTTCAAGGTTTGATAGAGATGGAGAATACCTTTTTTGTCAAAGATTAAGTCACAACTGTGACGTGCAGACTATTTTTCATGTACATTAAGTTTGAGAAATTTTTATTTTAGACTATATTTGCTATATATCGAATTTGAGAAAGTACTATTCAACTACAATAGGAGTCTGCAAAATACCGAAATATTACGGTGTTGAGTATGATTCCTTTTTGCTGTGTAAAATCAAAGCTAAGTCTGCCAATATTTTTAAATGACATTCCGCATTTTCGGGAATTTAAGCTTGAGTATAATAATTTATAGGAGACTGAAGAAAGGAAACAATAAAATGAATCCTTGTAGCGAGTTTTAGGGAACTTGTTTACTGGATTACACTAGTTTCTATATGTAGTTTTGGCAAAATAAAATTATTTCCTATTTGTGAGGAAACAAAGTTAAGCAGAAATATTCAATGGAAGTTTCGAAAAAGCCTTTGCGAGTTCAAAATTCTCACATTGCAGACTCGGAATTTAAACAGATAATAAGAAATCTTAACTGGATTATTGATTTCAAGTGCTTCTAATACTATTAATTCCATCTAGGAAAAACTACTTGCGTAATATATTCTTCAAAGTGTGGCTTACCACCGGCCTTATGAAAAGGAAATGATTTGGCCATGGTAACAGAACGGTGGAATTTAAAAATTGAAATGCCTCACAATGAAGGGGTTTTTTATTCTGGTAGAATTTAAAAATAATGCAATGTACTTTTATGACTATGTTTGCTATATATTAAATTTGAAAAAGTATTATTATGAAAAGTTAAATACCGTTCTAGGTCGAGTATTATTACTGGTATTGCAAGCTAATAAACTATTGAATGAGATTTTCGTGCTGAAGTAAATACAAAATAATACCTTTTCAAATTTAATGTGAGCAAATATAGACTGTAAAGTAAATACAAAATGATCTAGTAAAATAACTTTTATTATATTTTAAATACAACTGCTGTAGTATTCAAAATCCAATGTATTCACGGCCTATTAACGACTGGATGTTTGAGAAAAGAGCAAACATTTACTTTACTATTATCAACCACGTTATTTATTAAATGTCCACAGCTTTCCATTTCTTCTTCTCGCTTAGCGCACATTCGCCACTGCTTTTTCTACGACTTGCTGACAATTACCATCTGCTTCAACCATATAGACAGCCTTTGGGCAAAATCTTTTCTTCTCCCATCAATTTGTCTAGTCAAAATCTCCCTCCAGCTGAGCACCAAATTAAAGAATGACAAAACTCTTCGATTGTCTTAATTTTAGATTAAATATTTGCTTCCAGTGCCACTCCTAATATAAATATTCAGCTTTTTTTGTAATTTAATTACCAGTCAATTTTTTGGTGTATCCGCGATGCAATTGTGTGCACAGTGTCGGGACAAAATGTCATTAATAAGAGAGGGGTCTCTGTTTTACCGGCCGGCTGAGGTGTTGACTTTGCCTGGTAGTGATTCAATTGTGCCTTCAAAAAATAGGGACTGAGATACCGTCATTGATACCTTTAGACTGTAGAGAAATAATGCAACTTTTGTGTAAAAAATATTTTGGTTCCAAATTTTTTACGTGACTATTTCACAAAAGAGAAATAAAGCGTGCACTTTTTTATGTCTTCAACGTGAAAAAAATCATTTCACATTTATTACATATTAAATTTGAGAAAGTATTATTATTTTAAAACAGACTATATTTGCTATATATTAAATATGAGAAAGTATTATTTCAAGAGTTGCAACGCCCTTGCATTCCATTTTATTTTTTTTGTTTTAGCATGTTCTGAAGCATACCTATGATAATTACTAATCAACTTTATAAAAGCTAAGTAATCAATATATCTAATATTTTACATTTTGCATCCATAAAACTGCATTATCCCTCATTTTTGTTGCTTCAGGTTATATTTCTCAATCAGAATTATTTAGACTTGCAAAATGAAGGACAGCTCGTCAAGAACAGGGTCAGCAACCCCCTACTCTAGACGTCGTGAGAGCCATGTTTGTAAAGTATGCCAGCGCGGTAACAGCCCGAAAACAAATCAAATTGTATTCTGTGATGAGTGTAGCACTCCTTTTCATCAACTGTGTCATATTCCGCCCATTGATCGACTGGTTGTTGATGTTCCAGATGCGCAATGGTTTTGCAAGGATTGTCAGCCGAAACGGCGAGAGCGCCCTCTGGAAACAGGTCTTTCCGGTGAAGGACTGTCATTAGAAATGGTAATATAACATTGAAGAAATATATCTAGTACGCTAACTAGAAGCAGAAAATGACATACTTATCTTCACTCTCAAAGGCCCAGCTAGTAGAGCTCATTCAATTTGCTGAGAAGATGGATCCCAAACTGCCCATCTACTCGCCGAATACCAACTCGATTGCGCTCAAAATGCAGCTGGAGAATGATAAGCGCGAGCATCACAATTCATTATCGGCTACCAATAAAATCGACTACGAAGACCTTCTGGTAGATGCAATATTGGCCAAATCAACTGGACACGGAGTAGAGATTGCCCAGATATGGAACTGGATTGCAAGAGAGTCAGGGTCGCCGACGACAGTGGATCAGACATTTTTGCAGGCTGCCACGCGTGCTCTGCAGCGAGCGCTCAGGAGAGGTCGTATTTTGAAAAATGGAGTGCTTTATTTTGTGAACACATCATACGTATGTCTTTTCTTGTCTGCTTCCTTATTTTACTCTAACATGCCATAGCAACCTCCATCAGAACTGTCACTTTCTCAATACTTGGCATCAAGTGTGAGTATTAATATACAGTCTTTTCTATTCAGTCATGTTTAACACGAATTACTAGGATGAAGCGCTATTCAGCGATACCCCTATGCTTATCCCTCCTCCAACAGAGGAAGACAACTATTACACCTACGACGATAATGAAGAAGTCTTCAGTCACAAAGTTTACATTAGAGGACATTAAAACGATAAACTACTTTTTCAGATTGCTGAAGGAACTAGTTTACAAGAAAGTAGGGCTTCTTCAATGGCATTTGCATACTTGGTCGCAACATCACTATTCGTTTTGCCAATTGCACGAAAATGCTCCGCCAGAGCTCCAATAAGCGTCATGCTTTTGGTGAACAGCGAGTTGCTGATGTCAAGAATACGTTTCGCACTTTTAACTGTCTCAATGAGACGCGCCAGCATGATAGCAGCATATGCGCCGCAAAAGTGGATTTGATCACTGAGAGCAGTGAAGTAGACGGGGTTTGAGACAACTAAGAGACCCTCGATGACCTTAATAGCGTGGCGGATCATGCGTCGCAGTTGGCGTGTGTCGCAGACCTCGAATACACGCGCCACGTCGGACGGATCGTTTTTGAGAATATGCGCATCGGCACCCTCTGGTAAGCTGGCAAGCTGTCGGTAATTCCAATGATATAAGACCAGAAAGTAGCCATAATGATATCCAGTTTCGACAAACTGAGTAGTCGGTTGTTCTAATTATCAAAAAAAGTTAGCACACCTTACTGATTTATAAAAAAGTTAGAGTCTCACCAAAGAGGTATCCCCAGTCATCATGCCAGACACGTAGTTTTTCCTCGACATCGGATAGTGGCTGATTGGCCTCAATAAAAGTGTAGATGATGAGCTGGAAGTTTATCTCTGCTACCATTCTGCCGTCAAAATTGGTTGATGTAACAATATCCAAAGTCTTGCGACATTGATCAATTCGGATTTGATCGAGGATACAAACACGACCCGTCATGACACAGTTCCTAAAGAATATTAGTAAACATTTGTTTATCCAAGTGTTAACATACACTAAATGCACAAGGCATAGGTGATTCCACACGCGGTACGCCGTTATTTCATCCATCTCAGTAATTGGACTAACTCCATCAAAAGGGATAACTAAGCCCAAAACATTTTTGGTAACAAAATGCTGTAGTGCCACACTACTAATAAACCAAGCGTCAATAATAAACACCTTGTCATCGCTTAGCGACGACGCGTAGATCGACATGACGGCAAGTGCCTGGATAAACTCAATAGTATGTGGTACAACCAGCATAGTTTCACGGAGGTCCTCTTGCAACTTATGGAGCAAAAGCGTCCACATTGACTCTTTGAGTGCTGGATCATGGTATCGAATTACCACACAGCAACAGACTGTCAGGAGTAGCGAGGATCTGCGTATCATAAGATCAAGTAACTTTTCAGTCGGCATCTCTGCCGGGAGTGACACCCATTGGTTATAATATTTAAGAAATCTAGGTAAATGGTTAGTGATGTCTTAAAAAAAAGGTTCCGTTAATTAAGAACAAGTCTTACATTTGCAAAAGCTCTATCGCTTTATTCCGAGTGACAAGACCAAGTGTAATTATGTTTTGCGTAATAGTAACCATTTGTGGCTTGAGTAATCGCTGAACAGGCGGCGGATAATCAGCCTCCTTTACCAGTGAGCCCAGAGCACTAAACGGCGATGTTATAAATGAACTGGCTCGAACACCGAATGGTGGGACAGAGCGGTGCATAAATGTGTGATCTTGATTCAAGAATAAGTTTTCTCCAGAGCCAGAAGTTGATCCTGTGCCAAAAGCACCAGTGCCGCCGCGAGAAAAATCGCCATGGCTCTGCATGAGTCGGAGAATTTCACTTAGGCCGGATTCAAGAGTGCCTAGTCTACAATTTCACCATGTTAGTAGAGTAAAAACCAAACAAATCAATTGACATTAAGCATTCTCACATACCGTTTTTCCAGTCGACCTTCGGGTTGTTTTTGTCCTCCAAATACTGACGCAGGTGAGGGCCCGCCTCCACCACTAATGGGATCGCTATGCAGTCCGTTATGGTGATTAAGATGATGGTCTGCTCCATCTGTAAGAAAACTGCATTCAAACCCAAGCGTGACACACCTTAGACATGATGCCGAAACCTGCGATGGAAAGCACCTAGTCTTCTGACGACGGCAGATTACACATGCCTTCGCGGCGCGCGCACTACGGAATGCTTTCTTCGGCTTTGGTGGCTGCTGCTGATCAGGATCTTCACCACCCCCAACATCACTAGGTGACAAATTTGTACTATACATTTGAGGTTAGAATATAAATAGTAAATAAAACGAAAAACGTCGAAAAACTTACTTGAGGGCTGATATTGAGCCTACAGAAGGCGTTGAGACTGCATTATCGACCATCTTATCAAGGTCCGGCAGAGCCGCCGGCGTGTATGGGTCTTCCCGCGGTCTCTTATTCGACGGGGAGGACTTATCCATGGAAACCAGTAATTTTTTTATTTGAGAGTCTTGTACTGGAAATGTCAGCAAAATTTTGCGGAGAGCATTCAATTAATGCAAAAGCCTGAATATTTGAACGTAAAGGATTGTTTGAATGCCAGTACTTGAGGGAGGTTTGGCGTTTTTTTATTGAGATTTTACAAAATGAGTTTCCTTGCAGAGGGCTTTGAAGGATTGAAAATCGCGTTTTCAGGAAGGGTAAGTTTCATATCATAGCACAAATAAAGCGCGATAGGCATATGGTATTGAAAACAGCAACTATTTGTCGAGATCCCATTCACGTGGACCCTTGGAATATTTTGGCCATTGTATCTCGGAGTCAGAAGGTCTACCAACTAAGGATTTAGCATCCATTCTCGCCGCGCTTACAGGTTTACTCCCGGAGGTGGTCCACGCCAACCGGCTTTGAAGAGTCGCCAGCAACTCTCGTCTAGCATCTAAAGCAGTAGAGACATCTATGCTCGCTTTCCCGGTATCTTTAGAGGGATCATAGGAAGGAGAAAACCGGTTGTCTACATCTGCTTGGGTTGTCACTCCTCGGCCTGAAAAGTTAGTAATTGAAACCAAAAGAGTTTAAAGAGCAAAATACCTTTAATAATTGTTGAAGGTTCTTGAAATTGTTGATTATCCGTGAGATCCATATACTTTGTGAAATTGTGGCTCCGTTTTTTAGAACTAAAATTGGATTTCCCACAGTCTTTTCGCTCCTGGGATCTATCTCGATGTCGAGATCTTTTAGAATGACGTCTCTCTACATCCATGTGACTAGATCTCTCCCGGTGCTTTCGGTCAGACTTTTCGTGCACTGATTTTTGCCTCCGGTCTTTAGACCTACATCTTTCGTGGTGACTTTTTCTAGGTTCCCTGGACTTTTCGGACCATTCTCTTGAGTCATCTCTTCTTTTCTTGTACTCCTCGCGATGCCTGGATTTGTCAAGATCATTTGGCTCCTCGGTCCTTACTTTATAATGCCTTTTTGAGGAGTGTTCCCTTTTGGTTTCGTCATGATGTTTGACGGTCTCTGTATACTTGTCTTTGTTGGATTTGTGCCCATGTCGAGACTTGTGTTCTTTAGACATGTCTATGCTATCTCGCTCGCTAGACGGATATGTATCCCTAGACGTCTTTTCGCTGTGTCTGTCTCTATACTCAAATCTCCTACAATCTTTCTCATCGTGCCTGCTTCTATGGCCTGTTCGTTCGGTACTATGTCGGCTTCTTCTATTATCAGTTTCCATCATCACTGAAAATCCGCTTTCACTTGATAAGCCCTTGTCTCGGCGATTTATTATTTTGCTATTTTCCGAAACTTTCACATCCGATTCTAACCCACTCGTCGGGCTTTTGGATCGCTGATGTCTGCTCCGTTTTCTAATATGCTGTCGTTCCTCTAGATCTTCTTTCTTGTGTTCATGCACACCTCGTGATCTCTCTTCAATTTCTTCAACTTTCTTTTCCGCAAGTGCCTTTTCCTTTTCTAGCAGTCTTACATTATGTCCCTCTGTATCGGTGAGTAGGTGACGAAGGAACCTTTTGTTTGGTCTTGATTTGGGTCCGTCCTGAGATTGGGCAGTAGAACTCACAGGAGAAAGAAGCAAACCATACTGTTGATTATAAGCCGAGTTTAAATAGTTGTCATCACTTTTGAGTAGTGCAATCATTTCGTCCATGTCCAAATCTTGCCGGCTATGCCGCGTATTCGAAGATGCCATTTTTGCTATTACTTTTTTTTTTTATCAAGTCTAGTTTTATCAAAAGTAGGTGAGACAAGAAAGTAGCTTTTTGATTTTGGGAATGATCTCACATTATTTTGCCCTAACCCTGTATTTACCATGTCAGCCGCGCTCATGATGTGGAAAAATTGACGCAAATTGTAGGCTTGATCCAGGTTTGGAATTACTTTGAAGCTTGGGAGGCACGTTTAAAATGATCTTTTCTTTTACTTGTAATACGTGAATCACAAGTTTGGAATTTAACATTTAAGTTTGCGTTCTTTCGTTAAGCGAGTCTTTGTCAAATGCCAGAGAAAACACAAATTTCAAAAGTAATGCAGTTTGCATACTTGATTACTCGTTGAATCTCACGTTCAGAGTCAATCGAAAAAAGGGCTCAGTTTTTAAGAATCATTCCTGCCGTAAAAGTAGGCCAAGAAGTTGAATCTTTGTTTAATACTGTCTTTCTCAAAATTTAAATGAGTGACATGGAGCCAATGTGACGTTTTGTGCTTTATGAGTTATATTTTAAATCTGACAAGAGAATTATTCATGAGTCGCTAATGTGAAATATAGGCTATATCTGTTATGACTTGAATTTGAGAAACAGTAATTTGTAATCGCCAATTGCGAATGCAAAGTTTCCTCATGTTAAGTTATCTCCCAGTCTTTAGAATGTTTGAAGCAGCCTTTCCGAGTTTTTTTGATTGCTAACAGTTAACTGGGGCCAAAAAATAGAACTTTAGGACTTTAATGGAATGCAGAAATGTTGGGAAACAAAATGAATGGAGTTAGAACGAGCCGTAGCTTTCCATGTCTCAACTCCCAGGAATTCAACTTCATCTTGCACTTTTGAGCATACTTCTGTCAAAAAATATCCTTAGATGATTAAGGGTTTTGCTAAAAGACCTAGTCATCTTTAATTTCTTCGTCCAATCTCTTTCAAAATTGCACATGTTATCGGCGTGAAATATGTAGTTTCTACATTCCACAGATCATGATCAAGTCGATCAAATCAAATATTGGCAGTCTCAAGCAATGAAATAGTCGAATCCCATTTAGCTAATCATTTTTATAGAGGGGAACAATGTTTTTATTGAATAGTTTTTAGTTTTTTGCAGTCAAAAAAAAAAGTCGGGTGAAGTCTCAGTATTTTGTTTCAAGTCTTGAAAATATATTGAAGAGCTAACATGTATAATTGAGAGGGGGAACGCCCATGTTCCAACTCTTTTTGTTATTTGTAGCAAAATGTGACGGTAATGTCTTTAACTAGCTGTAATAGCTGTTATACGGAACAGTCATATGTACCTAATCATTTTACTGAATACGATTTAAAGACTGCGCTGCAAATTCTAGACAAAAGTCTATAAAAACATGACTCGCGAGAAATGATACATGTGTTTGTATATTACCGTCCGCAGTTCTGTATTTGTGAACCAACCTTCTTCCATCTGTCCTCAGCGCATTTTTCAGACCTTGGTATTACTAGAATTTCATTGGTCTCGATCGATCTTTTGTAACTATCAGGTTAATCAGTGTTTGGGAAAAAGCAAACGCTTAGAACTACAATGTTTATTAGACGTCTGTTAAAAGATAACAGGCTTTTTTATATTGATTATTTCAATGCAAATCATTATTAATAGCCGTTGGATTGTATCAGAGCTGTGTGGTTTACGTGAAAAAAATAAAATATTAAAATGTGCAGAACAATCTTGCGCTTTGTTTGGAGTAATGCAAATTAGCTACTCAAAACACAGCCCAAGAACGAGACCAAAAGAACCAGAACAACAGACTTGCGGGGCACAGATTGCGTAGGATATGCTGAATTAGATGTTTGAATAGCAGAAGACGTTGACTTTTTCGTGGTTGATGAAGAGGAAGAGACCGTAGAATTAGAAGAATTATGTGTAGAGAGTGGTGCAGAAGTAGTTGTTAAAGTTTCGTTTACCAACGCAGCAGCTGCGGAATTAGAAGTCAGCGTTGAGATCGAGGCGGTTTGTGCGGCCGCAGTATCTAATATGGAACTAGTTTTATTGTTGTTTGTGTAGACTAAGGGGGCAGCGCCTGAAGATGTAGGTTCAACTGTCCATGTTGCTATGGTTGGAGACATGGTATCGACTAGGAGAGGAACTTCCATCAGGGCGAACTGCGAAGTAGCTGTGCTAGCTTGAATCTCGACGGGAAGAACTGAAGACATGATATGTGCAAACTAAGAAAATGAGCAAACTGGCCAGCCAAGGTTTGAATATGGATAATTAAAAAAAGGGAAAGAGGTGAGAAAGAAAGAAAGAAAAAAGAGGGAGACAAATGGTTTTAAATATAAAATAAATTTTTAAAGCAAAACGAACGGATGTACCTGAATCAAACAAAAAAATTAGAGTCTGCTGGGGAAAGTCAGTCTGCGATAATAAATTTTTTTTTTTTTCTTCTTTTAGATCAGTATACGTAGAATAGTCGAGCGATAAAATTTTGTACTGGATGATAGGCTGATACAAACGACAATGTATTCAAAACGGAACGCAAGAGACCTGATTTTGTGTAAAGTGGGTACCGTAGACACTGCTGCAGCCCTCTTTAGCCACTAGAATGAACGTTGCGACAATAATAATAAAAAAGACACTTACTAGATTGAAAAAGACGGACGACGGAATCAAAGAGAAAAAATCCAGTTTAAAAAGTCTCAGCATATTTTATTTAAAACAAAATGCTTTGGACTTCATACTCTGGAGGCTGTCACCTGGATGGGACAAAATTGGGAGAACGAGGTTTTAACCTTTTCGTGACGTCACGTTGTACATAGGAAATTTGCTGCATATGCAGGAACGCAAGTTGTCATATTTCATTACTCAACGCGTGAAGACAATGAAGCTTCAAGTTTTTTGATACAGAAGTAGCAAGTCTGAAATGTTCAGACCTCGGAGGATATTCATTGGCAAGTGCGAAATCGCCATCGAGTGGCATTGGAGGTGCAATGCACAGCGTCCAACAAAACCACTCTTTTCTTTGCATTAATGGTATACGTTTGCCTTTCGAAACGTACCAACCTTTTTTCATTCATGCCAAAGATGTTTCTCACTAAGACTCGCTTTAGTCCCGTCACCGAAACGTGCACGCTCGGTAGTCGCTTTTGACTCGGAGGTATGGTATCGCGATGATGACTACTTGAAACAAACAACCACCTGATTGTGTTTGGGCTTCAACAGGAGCAGCAGGGAAATCAAACTAGAGCGCATATCAATGCTCTGCGGTTGTAGTTTCGCCCAGATACGAAGACCCAAAAACGTTGGTACTGCTACTGTATCCTACCATTGAGGAATTCACCACTGCCAATCACTGATGCAGCTTGCTATACACTTGCTGTATTATGGGAATCAGAAGCAGCCTCTTTTTTTCATCTTGGGCATTGACTTTAGTAGTTTCCATTTCTGCTTCAGTGAGAATTCGGGTGGCCCCTTTGAAACTCTTTTGGTAAAACTACAAAACTGGCTTTAAACAGGGTAATAGTAAAATAATATTACGTGATCTATTGTGACTGCGTTCCGAAACAAGTATTTTAGCCCTAATAAAGCCCTATCTTTTATTTTCTTGCTGGAAAATTCCCACCGCCCAAAGGGAAAAAAAAACCTTTTCAATTCCACCCTTTTTTTCCCTCCTTCACCAGCCGACACATCGACAACAAGTAAGTAAAAAAAAAAAATGTACAAGGGGTTTGATCTCATGCTAATGCGCTTTTCTCAGTGGGTGCCTACAAATATCTTGAAGAGCTTCACCGCAAGAAGCAGTCTGACGTTCTCCGTTTTCTTCTCAGAGTCAGATGCTGGGAATACCGTCAATTGAACGTTATTCACCGTGCTTCTCGTCCTTCTCGTCCTGATAAGGCTCGCCGTCTTGGTTACAAGGCTAAGCAGGGATTCGTCATC
>JAKVQY010000592.1:0-11160 GCA_030463045.1 Geotrichum macrosporum | reverse complement strand
TTTGATTTTTTTTTTTTTCGATGCATAGCGCCCCTTTATGATTCATTCTCTTTTCTCATCTTTCTCCTCCACCGGCGTTCTCCTTCTTGTTTGTGTTTTTTTTTTTTTTTTTTTTTTTTTTTTAAAAAAAAAAAAAAGCACATTTACTTGATATATATACAAAAGAATATTCACAGACTCTTCTCTCCTCTTAACGGCTAATGCTAGTTGAAAACAAGTCCATGATTGACCACTCTGGCTTAAGGTTGGTCATGGGTGGACTCAACGACGAAGCCCGAAGTTTACTTTTCTCTTCTTCAATGGGCATTCCTAAGTTCTAGAAATTAAAATTGTTAATGTTTGTAAAAAGACATTTCTCAAAAAGTTTCAACTCACCTTGTACATCTTGGCAGCATTTTCCATGGCCATTTGTGCACATAGCCCACATTCAACCGTAGAAGAACTCATTGGGTAAGACTCAAAGTAACTGGATTCTACCCAGGTCACGGCATCTTGTTTCTTCCCAGTAGCCCAAAGAACTTCGGCAATATAAGACATGACACGAGCTTCAAAGCAGTTTATGTCAGGAATTCGCCGAGGGTCACGACCCTCCGGTTCACGTTTTTGCTTAATCGATCTAAGCGTAGCCAAGAAAACTTCCATAGACTCAGTGAATTGTGCGGTAGACGCATAAAATTTGCCCAACTCAATTGAAGCGTTATAAAGCTGAATAGATACGTCACCGTGATCGGGAATCAAAATGCCCTTTTTGATGTCACCCGCTTTAAAATGTTCTGCCATGGTGCTATTAGCAACAACTCGAATGGAATTTATAAAAAACTCCTCTGCTTCTGTTGACTTGCCTGCCACAAAAGCATATTTGGCTAATTGTACTGCTGACACACTCTTGAGCTCAGGGGTCCCCCATGGATTACTGAAGCTCGCTTCAAATGCTATCTTAGCCTCTTCGCTCTGCTCAAAAAGCTCCATGATCCGGCCCGCACGTGCTACAACATCTGCATAACCAGTAAGCCATTCTGGGCTTTTCCCGTCTAATGAAACAGTGTTTCCTTTGCCATCTTTAGTCATGGCATCAATTGCAAACTTATAAGAGTTCAAGGCTTGGTCGTAGCGATCTTCCAGCTCGTGATTCACACCTTCTCGAACAAGAGATTTAATCTTAAAAGTCCAATCAGCTGGAATCTTCTGAGCGCTGTCAGATTTATTTGTTTCGCGGAAATAGTAAAACAAAACCGTAGCAGAAGTAATGACATAAAATACAAGCATCCCCTTTCCAAGTGAACGAGACATTCGCAATAGTTTGATACCAGTTGGACTAGTTACTTGAATTTTTCGAAATCCCCTTGATCCAGCCTGCAAAGTCAAAATCTGTTGTTGAACACCACCATGGCGAAGCGGCCAAGCAGTAGTTAACGCAGACCCAAATAAATTCGCCTTAGGGACTAGAGGGCGCGAGCGTAATAAGGATCTGGCCAACATTTCTTTATTATCTGTATATCTCTTTGAGAGTGAATCCAAGTATACAGGCAAGGCGAGATTGAAAAAAAAAAAAAATGTTTAACCTACAGTTTTGGTCACGTGATATAACTCATGGCATTCATTTCAAATCTAGACATGAAACCTTTTTCAGAAACGAACATTAAGGACGAAGGGCAATTAGGAGCTATTGAAGCTTCTTTCCTTTCAATAAAGTTCTTTTGCTTTTTCTGTTTAGATATGGTCCAGTCGGAACCTACAAATTCTTGGGTCTCAAACGTTTCTTTGCATGAGAGCCCGTCATTGGTCGCTGAGGACCGCGGAAGCACAGCGGCATTGAATAATCATGAGGACACAAGTAGCCAAACCAGTGAGATTCCAATAGCTCCAAACCCTGCTCTTGCTAGAAAATCACATCGCTTTGATAATGTTAAAAATACCAATAGCCACATGCGCAATAGAAGCAACAATCAAGAAACAGCTGGAGAAGCGTCAGATATTTGGCACAGGTTTCTGCACTGGCTAGTGCTAGGACGCCCCCTTCGACAAAGTGACGTTGAACAAAGTTCTTCAACACCCCGTAAGGTGACGAAGAACTATCAAAAGTTCACAGGAAATATCAAGTTTTTATTTGGCGGCCGAATGGTAACGTCGGCGGGCAAACCGTTGAGCTTTGTCATCCTATGCATTGTCCTCATTGCTGGAGGCTTATTTTTTGGATTCATGTGAGAAGAATGCCAATTTTCTATTTCTCTAATTTACTAACAATTCCCAAGAGCTTCTTGGACTTGGTACAATATATCTCCAGCCATCACAATAACTTTTGCATATATTTATTTTCTTGCATTATCTTCCTTCATCAAGGCCAGTACTATGAATCCTGGTGTAAGTTAACAGTTAGCCGTGGTTTTTCGTTTTTATTTTTTCCTTGTAAAAAGCTGGCTTTAACGCTATTCTAGATTTTGCCTCGTCATATTCACCCTGGAGGCCATAATGGATTTCTTCCGCGAGAGTATACTATGGTCACAACTTTGCCGGGGTTTCCTTTCGATGGTAATCATAATGTTCAGGTTAAGTATTGTACAACTTGTGGAATCTGGAGAACTCCTCGCATAAGCCATTGTGCTGTTTGTGATAACTGCGTTGGTAAGTAAATTGTTTAGGAAGTTTTAAACAATTCATTAACAAAGGAAAAGAACTTCATGACCATCACTGCGTTTGGCTAAACAATTGCGTTGGTAGACGAAACTACCGGTAAGTTTCTAGCTTATAATCCTCCGACATTAGCTTACTTACAGTATTAGCTATTTTATTTTTTTCCTGGGCTCTACTTCAATTCTCACAATATATATGACCAGCATTTGCGTCTATTATATTGTTGAGAGATGGAAATTGTCTCATGAATCTTTTTCTCATAGCTTAAGTTCTACTCCAGTTGGTCTTTTATTAGCCATTATTGGCTTCCTTGGCAGTGTGTACCCGCTTGTGCTGCTTGCCGCACATCTTTATTTTATGAGTACTGGGCAATCTACGCATGAAGTGGTATGTTGGCTTGCCTTTTTATCATTATTTGAAAATTGTCTGTATTTAACATCGTTTATCAGCTAAGGTATAAGGGATCAAAAAAGCACCCTTTCAGCACGGGAAATCTTTTCAAAAATCTTTTTGAGATTTTCTTTAGACCAGACATTCCAAAGTGAGTTTTTATCTGTCATCGTGAAAAAATTATGATTGACCGCATTTAGTTCCATCCAACCAAGGAAAGCATACGTACCGGGGGATAGAAGATTTGAAAATATAGCTCCAATGATGTATGAGGAGTAAAGAAAATGCCTCTTTGCAGCTATGCTCTTCGCATTTTTTTCCATTTTTTTTCCTTCTTTTCTTGTTCCTTTTGTTGCATTTTTTACTTCTATTTTGAAGCTTTTCTAGTATCCATTCCCATTGCGCAGTACTGCGGCGACTTCTCAATCAAAAACCAGTGGTTTCGATGTCTCTTCTATACCAAATCAAACTCTGCTCAATATTGTGCAAGAAGAAGTACGTAATTCCCACAGTCATTAGTCATTAGTCATTAGAATTATCCTATTTCGCAAAAACTCCTTATATATTAGGGTAAACATGAGGTCCCTATCGTAGTTCGAGAAGTAAACACTTCATCTAAATTTTATCAATAATTATTTTAAAACGAAGTTTTGATGAAAAATAAAGGGAATTTTCCGTAAACAAATATTTTACTTTACATTTCGCATAGACGGGTTGCAGAAACTGAATGTTCCAGCAGGGCACTAATATCTTGATTTGTTGGTAAAACAGTAAGAGGGATTTTGCAATTAAAGGATTCACAAGGAATGTGTTCCTTGGCAGCAGATATTAACCCTTGTCCGCTGAGGTGCACTACCTCTAAAGGTGATTTGCTATCTGTTGGAAAAGCAATAGGTGAATGGGTGTGAGTCTGCTGTTGCTGTTGTCGATTTTGAGTGTCTGAATGCTGCGGTTTTTCATGATAATCATTGGTATCGTTGCTATCGTTGTCCTTACTATTATAGTGAGGTCTTCTAGAATTATTTGAATTTTCGTCTGGCTCCTGGCGGTAGTTTCTATCTGGAACTAGTGCCGAAACTGTTTCCTGGTCTTCTCCGCGTTGCGAGTTCGCTTCATGCTGTTGCTGAAGCAAGATAGATTCTTCTTCATAACTTTGTGTAGGGCTGGTAATAAAATCAATTTTCAAAACCCATCTCAGGGATATTGAAGACGTAGAAAATTGTGGAGTTGCAGTTGCGGGAATAGTAAATTCGAATGGACTCTTTGTAAGAGAGTAAGTGGACATAGTAGCTTGCGAATAAACTCTTCTCGTCATTGCCGATGTATCAATCGTTGGATGTTGGCGTGAGTCATTTTTCTCAAATTGGTCCTTAAATTCTTTGAGTACATTTCCTGCTATAGCTTCTTCTGTTTCCAGACTCACTGTAATATGGAAACATTTCAGTGCAGCATTAGAATAGTCGACAACAAAAACTACGTTTTCCCCTACTCGATAAACTGGTTTAGATAAAACGATAGTAGAAATTCGCTTACCACCGCGGACGATGTCAAAGCGAGATTTTAACGCAGGACTAGAGTTTGATAGATGCTGATTTCGAGCGAAATATTTGATATTTTCTTCAGATTGGGATACACCTCGGCCATTCTGACCAGAAGCGGTAATATCCTGTAATTTTGCAGGTTCGTGTTGCTGAGAAAGTAACTTGTTTCGAATACTTTCATTGCCGGACAAAAGGCCATTTAAGTATGAAAAAAAATCAACTCTACCATCTTCCAAAGTGGTAGACTTCATAGGTTTTACAGCTTTTCCATCCAAATATTGGGAAACCTGGTTTATTGACATGTGTCGATCTGAAGGAAGTTGAACAACTGTAGCCGTATCTTTTTGTAGAACAATTGGCGTCTGCAAGTCGTGACTATATTGCTGACCAGTTTTACTAATATGAGGAAACACGCGAAACGGTACAAGAGTGGTTTTTGGCTGCGGACGACCTCGGCTATCCAGTTTTTGGATTCCTATTACCAAGTTATAATGAATTCTAATGGATTTCGCTCGACAGCTAGGTGGAAGAGTTTCTGGCAGTTTTAACTTGTAACTGTAAGACCTAGATTCGCCAGGGTTAAGCTTGAGGTCAACAAATAAGAGTGATTGAGGCGTTGAAAAAATTGGAATAGCGTTCTTCTTGGCCAGGGCATTAGAACCGCCTATCATGTTACGACCTCGACCGGACGACCGACTACTACTTCTGCCTAATGAGACTCTTCTTGATAAACCCTCTGGTGAGTTAGCACCCTCCGGAGATGAGCTTCCTCCAACGCCGTCACGGATTTGTAATAAACTTCCCAAGCCTGAGGCAAGGCCCTGCAAAAACCCTGATCCGTTAGATGTCCCATAGCCAATGCCCCCGGTAGGTCCAACAACTACACCTTGTGTCTTGACATGCGAAAACTCGTTGGCATCAATTAGCTCATCGTCTACCACAAAGTATCCCTGCAGCTGGATATATCCCATTAGCAACCCATAGGTATTTTGTAACTGCTGAGACTGTGCAAAAGTTGTTCCAGATCTACTTAGTTGATGCTGCCGGCTACCACGTGAGCCCCAGCGCGACAAAGAAGATGTGTTGTACAAACTATCTGTAGGAGAAAAAGGAGTTCCCGGGGTTTGAGTCCGCCTTTCCGGAATTACGAGAGGAGGAGCGAGTGAAGCAGAGTCAGATATCCGCACCTCAGAAGCTGTGGAGCTCCAGTAGAGGTCCTTGATAGAGTTTGCAAGATGCGAAGACAATCTGCGGCCAGGTATCTCCCATTTATTTTCACTATTTGGGTTAGTGATAGGAGATAGCTCATCACTAATAGCTGATCCTTCTGGACTAACTTGAGAGAGCTCTCGTAAACTATCCGCTTTAGTCAGTGGTAAGATTGATTCTGCATCCGTCTCAGTGATCAATGGAGTCTTAGCCAAAGAATAAAGTGAAGGAGGGCTTAAGAATTGAAGTTTTGGGGTATTCGAATCCGAAGCTTCCAAAACGCCCATTGAGGGCAAAGTAGTACGAACAGACATTGCACGAGCTGGTCGCGTATTCAAGCCCGTTAGCAAGCTTCTCGGTTGTTGATTACCGCTAGTATTATCATCAGACAGCTTTGAAGTTACAGAATCACTTTGAACATCAGGAACATTTTTGGCTTCCCTTTGAAGATTGCGGGATACCGCTGGAGTTTCGCGCGAAAGCAAATCTGGCTCATTGGTATTTTTAAATGTTACAATAGCATGAATGGATTCTCCTGCAAAGACGACAGGATTTTCGAATGTGATTTCGACCTGAACTGTAGAGGTCGGTAGCGGTGAAGATGGACGGGGCATCTGGAGACAGAAGAGAAGCAGTCCTCAGCCCAAATAAACAATGATTATAAAAAAGAAAGCCACACAAACAATTAGCTTAATTTTTAGACCTCTTCCTTGAATAGCTAGTTATAGAAATGATTCTTATCCTGACACGGTGTTGCCTTGCTGAAGAAACGAAGTGTGGACGATGAACTTCAGAAAGACATAATTATTTATCACGTGATGAATATGTTCAAGGTATATAGTTTGGGACAAAATAATATGAGGTGGCTGATTAATATTTGGAACATTGGCCAGCTGCAACGAATGGGTGGTTTAAATGTGGACTATCTTACATTTCGGTGCCTTCAGCTGGATCATAGTTAGCAAATTACAAACAGTCAAGTTATTGTAATCGGCTTAAAGCACTTTTGATTTTCAAACCAACCCGAGTGCTCAGTTCATAATCGTCGCCAAAGCTATTAGCGATTTCAAGGTAATCGCGAACAAGATCTAACTTCTTTATGCCATGTAACACCCATTCAAAAACTGCCATTTCGTAGACTGCACTGGGGGCCACCCAGGGGTCTCTATGCTTTTTCGTAAAAATGACTCTGGGAATACCAGACTTGTAGTGCCCTTTTTCAGGGATTTTGCGATAGATTTTTGGCAATACCTGTGTTTTAAGAAGCTTGTACCCTTCGTCAACCCGGCCCAAATGGCGAAGAATTACACTTTGCAGTACGTATCGAATCATCGCTTCATCTTCAGTCTCAGGGATAATCGGGGATTCTTTAGTGGGAAAAGCATACGGAGTAGCAGACGCATTATAACCTAAAATTCTCAAAGACTTCTCAAGATCTTCCTGAGGCATTCGACCAAACCCATTCCAAAAGTAAATGATTTCGTGCGCTGGAGAGGTTCCTATGGCTTCAACCATTTTGATTTTGTTTGCCTCCGAAAACTCTTTCCATTGCCTCAATTTTCTTAGTACGAAAGTATCAAGAGGCATTGGTCTAGATAAAATCTTCCGAACTCCCAGATGGTTTGGAGCTTCTCTGAAACATTTCTCAGCCTCCAACATAGCCAAGGAGGCTTTTTCAGAATTTACACCCTTACTTCCGCGAAAAATTTCAACATGACAAATTCCAGCCAGATATGTATAAAACAAGTGTGACCATGTATTAAGACCAATCAATCTCAAGAAGTTTGGGGCCGCCACATCAAATCTATGAAGAGCCATTATAAACATTGTTTTGTCGAAAAGCATAAGTCCTTCTACTTGACGCAAATTGATTGGGCCTCGAGATGTATCATCCATAATTTTAACAGCTTCCCGAAGCTTTCCTTCAGATGCCTTCATTCTCCCTTCTTGTAGTTGCCAAAGCGCACCTCTGGAATAATGTTTGGACACACGAGTTAAAGTAGCTCTAAGACATGCTTTAGTTTGGTCAATGTCATCTACATCAATGGGAGCCAGAAGCTCACCAGCTTCGATTTTTTGAAGGACTTCAGCATCTGGGTTTCTCGGGAGTTCAATATCTGATCCTTGAGTTGGGCCATCGTAGAACTGTAAAAGTGCCAGCAAGGCAATACATCCGTGGATATTTGTATGTGTAGTTGCTTTCCATAACATTCGTGTGCCTTCTTCTTTGTTGCCATTAAAACCAACAATGGAAAGAATCTTACCAATACCAGGAGGAATAACTGATATTACAAGTAGCAGCAAACCATAGCACGCATTGATGGCAGAAACGATATACTCATCAACAGTATCTTGTCCAGCTTTTTTGTGAGAGTTTTCATCAAGTTGTAATGCGGCAAGCGCTTTTTCCACTATATCATGACCTGCATCTTCTCCAGATATTATTTTGGAACGAGTGAGTCGAGCTTCATGGAACTTTTTCGCTTTGGAAAATATTTGTGGATCTTTTAGAGCCTCCAGCGACAGAACACCATTGTCGCCGACACAAACTTTCGCTTGAGAATTAGGTCTCAGCGAAGTAGTTGAAGTTTTTTTTCCAAGTCCCCTACCAAATAAGGGTGTACTGGTCTCTAAAAGACTTGGAGTTGATGCAGAATGAGTACGCGACAAACCTGTCTGTAAAAAATTATTAGAGAGTTGTTTGTTTACATCGTCAAATGTCTGGTAAGCTTTGCGAAGTTTGTACAAGGCTTTAGCGCTATCAATAACACTTTCTGACAAAAAAAGAGTTATCGCACTTAAAAGCTGGGCCTCAGCATATGCAACAGAATATTCCATTCCAGGAGGAAACAATGATGATGAAGATTGACCAGATTTTATGGCATTTTGACACTCCTTGTACGCGGCTTGCTCTGCTTCGTATAATGATTCTGAGGCCTTTTTAATTACATCAGGCTCAAATCCAAGAATAGCCTCAATAAAATTGATTACTCCTCTCGCCAGCTGGTAGCGCATACAGCCGTTAGTGGCCAAAGAAATAAAAAGTATAGAAGTATACTACCTTTCCAAATGCGGAGTTTGCGTCGGTAAGAAGTTCATTTGCTTCACCCATTCTATCATCCATCAACAAGTCCATAGCCCGCAAGCCATGTTCCACTATGTCAAGTTAGAAATCTGTTATCCCCATAGCTTTACCTCATCATACAAGTAATAGCATCGTCGAGCAGATTTAAAGAGACAGAAGACGGAAATTTATTAGCAGCCAGCCCAGAATCAGGTACCGGTTTTCCAAATCCTAAAGCCTTAAACATACTAATTTAAATTGTGGAGATTTGCTTGCGATGAATAAATGCGATACCTGTGGATAATAATGAAAAAAACAACAAATGGAAGGAAAGGGGACAAACGTGTACTGTTAATTCGGCCCAAAAAGAAAATAATATTTTGGTTCGTCCAATAACTTTTCCACAGTCAAAGTACTGGCATAAAAAAACGAAGACCGTTTTTCTGCGCAAGAAGAGATCAAAAATAGAGATGAACTTCATTTAATTATTATGATTTATGACCGTTTATTTTGAAACAAGTAAATTATCGTAACCTGACTTGCCAATGTCAGAGGGGTTACTAACTAGCAATAGCCGTTACACAATGGCCTAACATGATCTCGATCAAAGTAAGGAAACTTTTTGAAAAAGACCAAATGATTTTGTTACAATTCCTACGTATTGCCATGGGTCCTGTGGAATACTTATATGAATTGCTGGTCTTTACAGCTTTTGAAGCACAACGATATTATCACTTTGGCCAATATTGCAATTTAAACTTATCTATTTGGGCCTTGTTGACTCTCTTTCAAGAAAGTCAGCAAACATACTGATGAACCCGCCCGAAGAGGCACTCTCTTCATGACTGATGATCTTGGAAGTATGCGGTCTAGTGCTAGAACTTAACGAAGACTTCAATCCTGCAGGACTGGAAGTGCCATATCCGGCCGAACGAGACAGACCAGCTTGAATATTCTGATCATCATCCCATCCTAAATAGTTTGAGATGAGCTGAAGTACTTCAAATTTCTTAGTGTCAGCTCTAGGAAGACTTAGAAAAGAAAGAAACATATTTGTTACCAGCTGCTTATCGACTGTGTCGCCCTGAGAGTTCTTTTGGATCATTCGTAAAGCTTTAGTCAAATGCTCGTTCAAAGTCACGGCTTCATGTCTTAATTTGCCCAACTGTAGATTCTTTTCTCTAATGTCACGCTCAAGATCAGGAATACTGCTTTCTGATTTTTTCAACTCTAGTATGAGTGCCCCATCTTTCGAATGCTTCTCTCTTCCAAGTTGTAGCTCTTCTTTCAGATTTTCAATCTCTTCTGATAACGAACTGATGGTAAGTGTGGTAGACTGAACTGCGCTCTGTAACTCTTTTTTAAGATTCTTGCACTCAGCTTTGGCTTCATCCCTTTCGCGTCGATATTGCTCAGCATAGTTGGTTTGTGCTGCAATTTGCTCTTCCAAATCTGAAATTTTGGATGCCAAACTTACCCTTAATGCACGCTCCTCTAAGAGTGAAATTTCAAAACTTTTAGCTAGATTTTGACCCTGTTCAGCTTCCTCCCTTGTGTTTCTGTTCTCTCGGACTAGCTTGTCATGTTCACGTTCCCATTGACCAATACTGTTCTGATACTCAGTGCGAGTCGCTGACAGCTGTTGAGACAAGCTGTCATTCTCACGACTTGCTGTAATCACTTCTCTCTTCAGAGTTTCTATAGATTCATTTAAAGAAGAATTTTGGTTCTCAAGGTCTTTGACTTGTTCCCGAGTTTTGGTCAGTTCGGCAGCATCTGTTTTGAGTCTTTCACCCAAGGTAGATTTAATGTTCGAAATCCTTCCCAAAAGATTTTGATATTGTCGCTCACTTTCCTCTTTGGCATGTGTAGCATTTTCAAGTTTTTCTTCCATATCTTTAATAGATTGGGCGTGCTCTTTGCTGGAAGTTTCAAGCTTGGCAAGCAATGAAGCATTTTCAGTCTCCAGCTTATGCAGATTATCGCCTGTATTTGTACTGTTAGATAGAGAGGCCTGAAGAGATTCAAATTCAGCAAGAGCTTTGTCCCTCTCAGCCTTGACGGCAGCAAAGTCGCTACTATGCGCCTCGCTTATCCTGTAGGAATCTTCCTTTAATTTTTCAATTTCCCGATCCTTTTCTGATAGTTCGAGACTCAGCTTTGTTAGTTTCGTGTTGATAGAGGCAAGCCCGGTAGGGTCAGGTTCATTCTCTGCGCTGGCCATTGGGCTTGTGACTTTTGGACAAAAAAACAAAGACACGTCCAAGCCGAGTGCGACGCGGCGGACTCGGAGCTAGGACCAGGGCAACAGGCGGGAGTGCTAGG
>JAKVQY010000591.1:0-11235 GCA_030463045.1 Geotrichum macrosporum | reverse complement strand
TACCATCGTATGGTGCAATTCAATTGCATTCTGCAGGAGGTCTGTATCAGACAAATAGTTAGAACAATGTCTTCTTTTATGTTATATAGTCTCTCTTTTAGATAGGATATTTTACATAGGACAATAAACCGATTTATCATCAACATATTTGTGAGAGCAATTTTGAGAACCCAAAAAAACATGGTTCTTTTTTCATATTTCATAATTACATTAAATAGCTCACACAGGAAAAAGAATTCGTATGTTAGTTGACGGAGAAGAGCTCCTTCAAAACACCTGAGTTTTGAGGGGTTCATAGCTCAGGGCCTACAAGGTCCTGTGCACACTTTTCTGTGGCTGCATGAGTTTCTTGATCAAACTTTGAGTCTTGTTGTTTGTTTACTCTGCGAGACAAATTTCACAGCCTTCCGTTTAGCTACGGCCCTTCCAAGTCCCTCAATTAGGGAGGTTGATGCTCTGATTGTTTGTTTGTTTGTTTGACATTATTGGACGGAATGTACCGCAAAGGCAGGTGAGTGAGTTACAAAGAGGCCAATCCTGCCCAAATTCCTTAGTCTGGTCGGGCTAACAATACTGAGGAAGGCAACCCGGTTGAGGAACAAAACTGCATTATTACATGGCCTGACGTCCCTTCTCCACGTTATATCTTTATTCGCGCCATCACGCGTCGTCCACCGTACCCGCCAACTGAGTTCTGCAGTTTTTGGCATTTTGCCTTTCTTTGTGTTCCTTTCCTGGGTTCGAGTAGTCCGTTTAGGATGAAGGATCTCACAAAAATCCAGAAAACGTCGCCAAAACGCCAAAACGCGTCCTGGTAAAGTTGGCGTGTGCAGAAATAACGTTGCCTTAGAGGCACAAAGGCAGTCTCAACAGGGAAATATTCAACCACCAGAAATTCACGTCAATGCATGATTTCTGTATGCGATGTGCGTTGCAACCAGCAAAGGAGGTAGTCCTGTTCATTCTAAATTAATATTTATTTCCTCCAATAAATCAAGTGTGCAGACCAAACCTTCCAAATTTTCAGCATCAAACCTACCACTGTTTCAAAAACCTACGAAAGTCCCCTAGCTGTTCGTCAAATTTTGAGAATTCGCTGTGGAGAAACATCTGCCTAGTACCTTTTTGATCCTCCCTTCCTCTAACTCTGCAACGCACTATCCCGTAATACTTATATATCCACCGTCACGCTGAACTGAACTGTCCAGATTTTAGCTCAAACTCAACTTAGCCCAGATCGAAACCCCCAGCCTCGCTCTTTACATTACTTCCTTCCCATGACTGACTAGTGCACTAAATAGCAATATACCCTTCGTTTATTATATTGCCCATTCTTTCTTTCAACCTGTTTTAATATACCCTCGACATCCCCGACCTTAAATATCCTCTCTAATTTTTAATTTTTAATTTTTAATATCTCCATTGTTTCCACCATCTCCACAATCTCATCGTCATTTGCCATGTATATTCCTTCTTCGTCTATTAATACCAATCAATCAATCATCATTGACGCTAATGTCCCGTTCAAAAATTCACTCACAACTCTAAATGCAAAAGGTAGGTCAGTTTGGAAAACCAGTACAAGGCTGCTAACACTTGATAGATGCTGTATACTTTACGGGCTCCGACACTCTTCTGGGACCCCTACTAGCTATTGTTTATAAGGATAAGGCTGAGTCATCGCAACTGTCTACCATTCTCATTGGCCGTCATGGAATCTCAGAATCAACAAGTATGACACTGACGCACAGATCGCGGTTTTATGGAGCATGTCTGAATCTTCCAGAAGACCGGAGATCTAGCCTGGTAAGGAAAGCATTGGCTGTTTCTTGTCTGCGAACGTTTGCAAACATGGAACTCTCACTAAAGTCGTATCTTATGTTTTCCTGCAACGAAAACCAAACGTTTGACTGGAATGAAACGACAGCGGGTACTATTGCATCTACGTTAATACCTGCCGCTGGAAGGTTTCCTGAAGAAATTGGCAGAGCCATTATTGACTCCGGAGTTCTTCAGCCTAAATACATCAAGTCAAATGTCATTGATATTGTGTACGAAGACTCTCAAGACAAGAGCGATTTAAACAATGAGCTGGTATACTTATTTGGTAACCAGTTAGAACACTTATTTGACCCTTTCTCTGAATATAGCCCAGAGCACACCGAAATGCTTTACACTCCACCATCTTATTCCCCAATGGAAAGTTCCTCGGATGATCAAGTCGTGCTCGATATTTGCCAGGAACTTTTCTCAATTCAGTCCCACTTTACCGTCAACCTTCTAAACCTACTCCAAGATTTTCTTATACCTCTCCGCGTCAAAGTTCTTGATGGAAAAGTTCCTGGTATCAACATGCGTACGCTGAACATTATTTTCCCACCTACTATTGATGAAATAGTAAGAGTAAATAATATCTTTTATGAAGCTTTGGTTCTTGCATATCCCTATGGAAGCTATGAAGTTTTTAAGGCATGTGGAGTCTCAATTCCATACTTTTACAAAGCGTGTATGCGGCATGAGGCAGCGACGAGGAATTTTTCTTCCAAGCTTAGAGAGTATCTAGGACCACTTCAAAATTATATGTCTTTAGGCGAATTCACAGTCAATAAAATGGAAGCTTGCATTCATTCCAGTCTTCATCTCACCAAAGTTAAAATGGTACTTGACCGTCTAAAAAGTGTCGTTATTTGGAGGAATGACGAAATATCAAACGTTGAAGAGTTTTATCAATCTGCAGTGGGTACAATTGACTCCTTTGGACGTGAAAGCTTTATTTCTCCCTACAACAATCGCATCTTTACCCCTACTGGCAAGCTTCTGGTTGAAATATCTCAAGGATGGCCTAAGGAACTTGAGTATGGGTGGCTTAATCGTCGTATTGTCACTATATTTGATGCTGTCGAGGTTATGCGAGGAGATATAGATATTTTCAGTGTTGTTTTTGTTTTTACTGACTCTGTTGTTATTATTCGACCAACGGCGGCCTTCAGCATGACCAATGATTCGGGTATTCACAAACCCTCTATAGCTGACATGATTATGCACTCTATGATAAATTCTGTTCCTCTTTCAAATTTGGCGGAGCTTACAGTTGTTGGCTGGGCTCCTATTGAGGATGTTTACATAGCCGAGTTTGGTTGTCCTCAGGACCTTGCCATGTATATTACTGGTGGAGGCTTAAAAACCAAGGAGAACCGTTCTCAACATGTCAGCATTCTAAAACTTGTCCGGCCTGAGGTCAGTGCCAGTACAATTTCAAACTATATTTCCAGAGCCAAAATCATGAACAAATCTCAGCCTTTTCATCTATTCTTTAACAAAAGTCCAGGACTCTCAACATTTGGATCAGTCTATGAAAAACAGTGCTACAACAATGAAGCGCGCAAAAGCCCCATTGCCGTGTATGCAAATATGAAAATCCCTGATGCAATGCTAGAGTCGAACGAACTTATCGGCTGTATTGGCACGCACATCTGTGGTCACAACCAAGTCACACTTACGATTGTATCAAAGCTCGGTTATAGCCATAAAGAGACTGTGGCTAAGCAGGAATTCTCATACGCTCTTTCCGTGCAAGTATCGCAACTCTACAGTCTTTACTTTGCTAGCTCGAACCCATTTGCGACCGAAATGGTTATTCAGAACAATACCGCCGTGGCCAATTATCTTATCAAATTCGCGACAACGTCCAAAACTGCTATTGACAAGTCGCACAAGAGACATTCTAATCATATCATAGCTCTAGACGTATCGCCAGCATTAAAGCATCAACCTAGTTTACGCCAGCGAGTTTTGTCAGCCTCATCAATGTTCAATCGAATTTCTCAGAGGGTTAGCCAGGATTTTTTGAGTAGTAAATTACCGTTCTCTGAGCCATCAAAAAAACGTCGATCATTTCCATTTTTCACTAGTTCTAAGGAGAAACTTGTCAAAAAAGATCTTCTTGCTATCATGACTCGCAGAAATACAAGTACTATTTCTCTTCCTATCCAAAGTGTCTCCGAGGACCCAAATAACTTTTCAGTACGATTTGAGTCTCTAGGTAATGATTTGCCCTTGCCGGAGGTAATGCCTCTTTCACATAAAATGATGCCTTCCGTGTCCCATTTATCTCATTCTCTTCCTCAAGATATTTTGCATCAAAGTAGGCCGACTTTATCTCAACATACACAAATCCCAACACACCTTCTGCCCATGGCACTTTCATTCTCGCAACTATCACAAGAAGTGACACCTAAATCTTCATTTTCTGCAGCGCAATCCCCTTTGTTCTCCCAAACAGTTCGATCGATAGATAGTATTGATGCAACAGTTCGTGCACTTGTAACCGCAATAGAATCTGAAAAAGTTTGTGGTACCTCGTCTGAATTTAGTTTTGTTTCTCGAAATCAATCGACACCTATGGTTGAGCGAAGAAGACTTCCCACTATCGCGTCTGAGTCATTTTCTTCCATTAGTGACTGTGACATTACCGGCATAAAAACCACATCTGAAAATACTGAGAGTAGTATTGGAGATCTTACTAATTTTAGTGCCACATGTAGCCTTACACAAAGTATTTCCCACAACGCCAATTACAGTATTGGCCAAAGCACAACTAGCGACAGTTCTTCAGTGGTTAACTGGTACAATAACTTGACATTTCACAGCGATCGCGCTGAGTCTCTCAGCAGTGGGGAATCTGACATTGCTTCGAGCATCGAAAGCACTAATGAAACTACCCTTGATGATGACGATCTCGATGATTTGGCTGCATCCATGAAAAATATTACAGGTTTTATTGATGGCACCCACGACCTGTCAATTTTCCCTGGCAATTCTGAGCCACAAGTTTCTATTGCTGGATCTGGGTCTGCTTACAGTCTAGAAGATTTTCAGTTTCCTGGGAAGGTGGACCGACTTCCAGAGCATTCACCACAGTTTGCCCTTCCCGTGTTCATGCCTAAGACTACTTCTCTTTTTTCACATGACTTTGCTTATCTTGCAGACTTGGTCACACCAATTGATATTGAACAACTTCCTACAAAAACGCCATCACCCAGCTTGCATCCAGATATTCGTGATAGCTCATTGATATGTCTGGGCCGTTTTATACACTCGCGGGATGTCTCCAAGTCCCATTTTACAGGCAGCTCTATGTCTTCAATCAAGCTAGAGAGACCACTCAAGATGCACAGCAAGCTTTCTTCGGAGGTTTCTAGTGATTGGCAAAGCATTTATGAATCCAACTCGGTTCAATCACTTCAAGTGTTTGAAAAATTCTCTGATACTAGCCATAGCAACACTCGCATTGGAAACACCGTAAGCCATGTTAATTTCCCAAAAAAACAGCCTGCTCAATCCTGGAATACTATGAATAAAAGGCTACCTTCAGACAGAGTTCCAAATTTACCTTCACTTATATCTTTGGCTCATTTAAGTTCTGGTGAAATGCAACTCAGGTCCTTCGTTGCCACCATAGAAAGTTTCGTTAACGAAGAATGTGCAGTAGCTCTCATGCCACCACAACCTGCCTTTTTCTCAAACTTGATTTCACACTCAGAAGAAGCAGCCAGAGCAAAACAAAACGTGACCAACCTTGAATTCGTGGTCCACTCCGTTTTACGTCTTCATGAAAGCACGCAAAACCTTCCACATATCCCTACATTTATCAAGTCGCTCAGCGTCCAAGACCAGGACCGCGTGGTGCGAGTTGAGCGAAGCAATCGCAGGCTGCTAATGGTGAGTTTTTGGTTACTTCTTGGTGCTTTGCAAGATAGCAGCAATAAAACAGGTCATACTACTAAGGGTCGTAAACAGAGTTATGACAGTGCGATCACTGGGTTTTTGGATTTAGAATGGCAGCGTCGTTCAACCCTGCACGAAAAATTATCTGATGCTTTACCCAAAAAGATTTGGAGCGCTTAAAACTTCATAACATAAAACTTTAGCATACTAATTTTACTGAACCAATTAATGGTTTCTTTGAATATGGAAATATCAATAACAAAAATATATATTTTCTGTTAACGTTAAATTACAAATGAACAGGTAATAAATCACTTTGTGAAAACTGTCTATTACAGAGAGGACATTTGCGTAACCGGGATTGAAGACGAGTCACAGCACAATCATTGCATACAACGTGCCCACAGACCTTAATAGCAGTATCTTTCCAATTCTTCGTACAGACGGAGCAGATAGCAATTGAGCGGAGCTCTTCCAGTTGTCCCTCCAAGTCCAGTGCATGTCCATTCTTTGAAGTTCCCACGTCCCCTACGGTTGTAAGGTTTTTGATCTCCACCTGTTTTTTCAACTTTTCATTTTCCAGCTCTATAGATCTTTTACCAGCAATTTCAAGGCGCACTGTTCGGTCTTTCCCTTTAATGTCGGAGTTTAGTTTGTCTACCAACCCCCGCATGGAATCCAGTCGTCGGTCACTGTCAGCCAACTTTAATTGTAGTCCATTCTTTTCATTCTCCAATATAACCTGCTTAGCACCAAGTTCTTCAATGCGAGCTTCCAAAGAGCTGATTTTAAGCAAATATTTTTTATCTGCTTCCTTTAGTTGTTGAACCCATTCCGCACTCTTCGCCAATTGTGATTTCACTTTTTGATACTCATGGTTCAGAGCATCTTTTGCACGCATTGCGGAAAAGTATTTTTCATCAGCTTTCGTTTTCTCAGCAACAAGCTTATTGCTTCGAGCTTCTCTCTCTAGTAGATCCATAACTTTTGCCGTTGCTTTCTGATGTGCCTGTGTAAAAGCAGCTTCCAATCCTGGTAGTTCATCTACAAGACTCGCATTCTGTCGCTGCAGTTTATGAACTAATGTTCTTAATTCCTCCAAACTTGCATTATCCACAACTGAGTGGTTACTCTGATTGGCTTCTTGAAAACTCGGGTCATCCTTTAAACGGTTTATTTCCGTCTCCAATGTATTTATCCGTGATTCTCGTATAGCTGCGAGTTCTTTCATTTCTTCCATACCCTTATTGCGCTCATTCTCCGCTGACTTTTTAATATTCAGGGAAGAAATAAGATCATCTCGAGCCGCGCGGATGCGAGCCAAATCATTTTCGGTTTTTTCAAGTTTCCCTTGCAGTTCGTTCACTTGTGACTCAGTTTCATTTTTTATCGATTGCTGAAATTCAGTTCGTTCGTTTATAAGAGCCAACTTCTCTTTGTAGTACTTCGAGTTATAAGACTCGAGTTTTTCCACTTGGCTGATCAGCTCGGTGTTACGGCGCCGCAAAGATCGATACGGTACAGATTGCGCAACATCATTTTCTGAAAGATTGGAAAGGCGGTTAGTTAGATTATGTATCGTTTCATTCAAATTTTCAATTGTTGATTCCTGATCTTTCAAAAATTTTTTTTGCTTCTCAACTACAGCCTCAGACTCTTTTAGTAGCAATTGAAGTCGCTGGAGCCCCTCCTGATCTTCTTTTGTGGACTCTTTCTCTTCTTTAGACTCATCTTCTCCTAGAATTTTTCCATTCAACGATTTTTCAATAGGCTCTGAATTGGGTACCTGCTCGGAAGACTTTCGATCTGACGGTACGGTACCAAAAATGGTCTTTATTGAAGGAGATTTCAGTCTTTCAATCCTTTTTTCTGTACTAAGATATTTCTGAGTAATCTGATTGAGTTGCTCTTGCAGATGAATGTTTTGACTTTTGAATATTGAGTTATCCGCCTTGAGTTGGTGAAGATCATGAAGAGTTCGGGAAAGACGCTCTTGAATAGTAACGTCGTTTCCTGAGCTACTGCCATTGACATTTAATTTAAAAGCTTGTGCAATTTTTCCCTTAAGTTTCTCATTTCTTTGGCTGTAAGCTGTATCAAGTGCTTCTAATGATCCCTCATATTCACTCTCTTGCGATTGAACTTTGAGCAGGAAATTGTCTACAGATATCAGTGGCCTCGCAGGTATACTTTGGGTCGACATTAAAACCGAAATCTGCTCGACAAGATTGTCCCATGATGATTCCTGGAGGGCAAAAATCTTTTCCAAAATTTGTAATTTCCGTTTAGTATGGACAGTTTGTGACTCCATCAATTCTTTTTCACTCTGAGAGGACTTCATAGCACGATAAATGGCGTCTTTCTTAAACTTTTTCAGTCTTGAGCGGGTCAGTTTGTTGTCCGTCGAATCATCAGCTCGAGCCGCGATGGAGGCCTCGCCAGCGTGTTTTTTAGCGACCGGCTCATCGTGAGATGTAGCAGTCGCAGAAACGCGTTTTTTGGCTTCCATAAATATGACACTCCAATATCTGGAGATGGTTCATAGAAATTTATGGAGATTGTATATGTTTGAAAGTGCGGTATGGCGCTATATAAGTAAAATCGCAGACAGAACTACTGAAAATAGCGTTACCAAAAAATCCACAGGTATAAAAAAATTTATATACAACATCAAACTGCAAAACAGTGCAGCTTAATCGTGGGAGTGGCAATGTAATGTGTACGTCCGTAATGAACAAAATGGTAGTAAAGTTGTAGGTGGTGGTGTAGAATTCAATCTCTAGTGTTGAAAAAAATTGAGCTCTCACGTGATTTTCAGTAAGACCTGAAAAGAATGGAACTATATTCACAATAATGTATTCTCTGAAAATTACAAAAACATAATAGCAGTATATTGCAAAAATACATTTAGCTGACGAGAACCCATATGAAAAAGAAAAGCTAGGAATGTTAATAAACTGAAAAAATTCAAGGCATAATACTTACAATGATGACTCCGAAGGACTTGATCAAGAGCCAGCGATTGCTGGAGATTCGTGAATAGTATTTAAGTAGCTCTCGTTGAGCACCAGAAACATTAAGAGATATATCTTCAGTGTCCGCGTCAATACGTTGGATAGTTTCGCGCTGTTCTGCAACCATAGTAGCCAGCTGTGCAAAGATACCACCAAGCTCCTGAATAGTGCTTTCAATGGCCTCAACCGCAGTACCACGCTGACTCATATACATATCCTGTTGGTCTTCTAACAGAGCCAAAGATTGTTGCTGTTCAGGAAGAGCCAGATAGGTTTGGTCTTGAGAGTACTCAGAGTCATTAAAAGCAGCTGAAGCGTAAGGGTTTTCGGAGACACCTCCTACAGGAGTATTGCTCAACGAAGCACGTGCGCTAGAGCCAGGCGGGGGAGCTACAGGGGTCCTAGATCGAGAGGCAGCATATAACGGAGAATCAGGGTTAATGTTGGAGGCATCTTTGACTGAAGAAGAAGCGGAAGAGATAAACTGTTCAGTTCTGCTTTTAGAAGCCTGAATATTTTTGATTCTGACTTCGAGAACCTCCTCAAAACCGGTTGTAACTTCACTTAATTTACCTTGTAACAGAACCACGACGTTGTTAGAATGCTCCGCAAGTTGAGCTTCACTCTTCTTCTTGTTGCCGCCTCCCCATGCGCCATTATCGGCGGTCTCTCCCAGCTTAGCTGACTTGACATACTGCTGCAATCCAGCAATGCTTTGATTGATTTTCGATACCTTCTGCTTAATTACAAAGGTCAGCTGTGAAATTTCAACTGGTTTATCGTCGAAAAGGGTTTTGCGTTTAGCCAGCAAAGCCAGTCGTTGCAACATGGCAGTAGTCTCCGTAATTTCTTTTGAGATATGAGACGCCCTATGCGCGAACTCAGTCTTTGGATTCTTCCGAGAACCCGTAGATGCTCGAGAGTTGTTGTCCAGTAGACCCTGTCGTGACGAAATTCCAACCGAATTGTTGAGTTTAGATAAAGAAGCAACACATGATCGAAACTCCTGGGAGCGATCTTGAACCGCAAAATGGTGTAACATGACGCCTGAAAAAGCCATGATTGAAGTAATGTGTCGAAGCAGAGGCACAGAGACAAATGACTTGACCAAAAATGTAGGGCAGGGAAGTGGCACCTCCCAACAGGATTTAGGAGAGTTATCCTTCTAGATACGTGGAACAAAAATTTATCTCTATACTATTGCGGGAAACTCAAAATACATAGTGAATGTATTACAACCCTAAACCGAATTCTAGTGATAATTGAAACTAAAGCTTAGTATTCATTGTAGATAAGTTTAACTATAGTTCGATAGTAAAGAAATGTATTACAGACTATATTTGCTATGTATTTAATCTGAGAAACTATTATCCTAGAGAAGAATTAATTTCCATTTACTGAAAACTATTGATAGCTTCTGTACTTTCCTCTTCTTTAGGACTTACCTCATCACCTTTATCACTTCAGAGCAAGCAGTGTTTTCAACATTTCAACAGTAGCCAACCGCGTTGTATCTAATTAGGCAACTTGAAAATCATCTAACAGCAATGTTTTGATAACTCATTTTTAGTTCTCAGCACACTAATTGACTTTTTAAAGTCAGAGAAAATTAGGCCGTAGGACAGAAGTATGCTGGAGGCGAGGAAGTTATGTTCCAAGAAAACCATACTTGGTCTTCTTCATTTCCTTATATCTATCATTTATATACTATCGCGGGTCTAGGTAGCAGTTTGAAGAACACAAATTACAAATGGGTTTGGCTAAGATGAGTGCTATAGCGCGACCGTCTGTAATTGATGTCCCTCGTTGCTCCCTTTTCTTGTCACTTCGCCCCATTGTACTTTCACCAGGTGGTCTATTTCATTTCGACTCTAAAAATTCATTAAGCGCTTTGCGAACTAAAAAACAGACATAGTTGTTAGATGATTTTCAATTTGCCTAGCTAGATATGGAACCATTAGTTAGTGTTTAAATGTTGAAAACACTGCTTGCTCTGAAGTGATGAAGGTGATAAATTAAATGTCAAAGGAGAAATTGCGGAGGATATTGTTAGTTATCAGTAAGTCAGTAATGACGTTGAAAGCAACAATTTAGTTCAAACGCAACAATAGAAGAGGCAAATTGTACTCAACTGGATGATTTCCACATATAGAAGCCATCTTAAGTAGAATCTCTGTTGCAAGATACAAATCACGTCGGGCATTAGTCATGTAGTTCAGCATCTCCTGCCTTGCATTAAGAATGCGATAGCTTGAAATCCATTTTTACTGCTCAGTAAATATGACCTTTTCAGTGACAAGATACATTTCTGCAGGATGCAATTGAATTGCACTATATGATGGTAATTCTCAAATGAGCAATGGCGCTAGATTCCTCTTGTTTCCCTTCATTTCAGCTGATGGAGATCATAAATGCGTTTTTGTTACCTTGACCATTATCCCATGCTTAAGAAAGACTAATTTAACTTAACCAAAAAGCATGCTACTTAAATTAT